>JAFMTC010000093.1:265561-347311 GCA_018845635.1 Nicrophorus orbicollis | reverse complement strand
AGCAATATTAGATTTGCTAGTGCTTCCCCACAGCTGTATTCCATAGGTCCAGACTGGTTTTAATATTACCTTATAAATCAGTAGCTTGTTTTCTTGAAATTTGTGAGTCTTCTCGTAGTAGCCAGTGCAGCTTCCTGAACTAATTAAATATACTAAAATAAATAATTTCTTAACCTAATTAATTTCGATGAAAAAGTGTCAATATTTTTAAATCTAACATTTGTAATATTCATTGAGTCATTACGCTAGTTAATTATATATTCAATATTTTGTTGTGTATCATTTATTTTGTTTACAAACTATCACATATGGTATATATTATACAAATTTGTTAATACAATTGTCATGTAAATAGGAAACTTAGCAGTATGCATCTGCATAAATTAACTTATAATAATTTAATTAATTAAATCCATGTGGTAAGTCCAGAATATTGCACTTTTTAAGTATGTATGTTTGTATTTGATTATATACGTATACTTATTATAAAAATATAATTATATTTAACATAATTAATATAAATAAAAAATATATAAATATAGATAGTATTGAGTTTCCCATTTACTAGACAATTGGAACAGAGGTGTAACTTCTGGTCTGCAAAGTGGAAGGTCCTACGAATATGAATTATTTTAGCATTAGAGGAAGTTCATAATGCAATTTCAATGGTCTTCTGAATCAGAAAGATGATAAATTCGAATCTTATCAAACTAAAAATCTATTGTAAACTCCGAACTACAATAAGATTTCGAAGAAAAAGTCAAAAACATCATTACCAGTGCAATGAATCAATTGATCTCAAGATTTGCATATAAACATATCAATTGCAAAAAGCGACCAAATGAATTTTAAGCTCCTACTCATGATGATAGATATTGAAACGATCTTTCTGCAAATGTTATAGGAAATTGTATTTGAAATGTATTGTATTTCATAATGATAAGTTTTTTAAAGATAAGTTTTTTAAATATAAGTTTTTTTGTGAACACACGAATGTTACAGCTATATTGGAACGCATTAACAATTATTTACAAAGTTTCGCTCCAGACTATCCAGTATTGACACAATTTACCAGTGCAGCAAGAATTGGAAGTCGTTGTGATGTCAGATTTCTTGATCTTACTTTTTACTAGCACATATTGACAAAAAGTATCATTACATTTTTTTGTATATTATTGTCTTCCGGGCAGAAAGACCTAGAAGTAAGTTCCCTTTGCCCTATCCCTATCATATTTTTTTATTTTGTAATTTGTTCTTGCAATAAATATGTTTCTTATTACCGGTTTAAAATATTGATCAAACACTGAATTACACTAATTTCCAAAGAAAAATATTATAAATAAAATAGTATTATGAAATTTTATATTATACGTTCTCAATAGCCTGTATGAGAGAACAATGTTTGGGTGTAATGGTCTAACACTATTTGATGTCCTATTTAACCCAAAATTTGAGTATGTTATACAGGTACCTTTCAGTTTATGCTAGCTCAATTTACTCTCTATGTTATGATATATGTGATTTCCGTTTCAGTGTTGACGTATTTATATATCGACTCATTTTACGCCGATTCTCCTATTGAAAAAATGTATCTGCGGCGTAAACCGAGAACTACCTATATTGAACACCATTGGTGTCACATAACAAGTCCTGTGTACCATAAACACCATCCACAAATTCTCATGTAATCACGGGCACAATACAATCTTATATTAATGGTCTTAATCTGCATATATATCATAAAATAATGACCAAATTTTAGAATGACATATATGAAAAAGTACGATAGTAGAATACTATTTATTTAAATTAGAAGTGTATGTATATACTTGCAACAGATAATAATTGAAAGACTCAAGTTGCTTTGTATAAAGTGGAAACCAAATTTGTGAATTCAGTACAACCGAAAAAATTAAATGAAACGATTACAAAGCGGAGCAATTAATCTGAAATAGCTACGTACTTTCCCTTTATAAAGTAGGATAGATATGATTTATTTGTCTAACCTCGGTTCATCTACGTTTAAGAATTCGTAATAATAAAGAAAGTGAAATAAAGTAATTGCGATGGAATTGTGCATGCCCTGCAAATGCTGAATTCGTGTCTAGGGTGACCAGTTTCAAATAACGCAAGAACAATTTAAAAATCACTTTGATAAATATATTTAGTTTCCTTATATAGCGGACACCATAAATTTATTATTAGACCGATTCGTCGATAAACCGTTTTATATAACGCAAATGCGGGAGATCGATTCACTCTCGTTTATTATTTTTGAAAATTCTACGCAAGAATTCGAGTTGCGTAATTTGCGAAACGAGGAGGAGCTGTGCAGCTGCACCGGCTGAAACTAATCCTGGCCTTTTATGTGTTACTTGTGAAGGGACGTCTAGAATATGATATAGTCTTGTCCTAAATATTCAAGAAATAAATTGTTTCTGTCGGACGTTGCGCAACCGATACAACAGTGGACAGGTACAATAAGCGAGGAACTGGATACGTACATACGTACACACATTGTGGGAATTTAATTACGGCCAACGTTATGATTTTCTAGGTTTCGTTTTCGTTTTCATTTTGCTTGTTTCTTTCAAAGTTATTCGATCGAGTTTTGTGTAGCCTGAGGACTAGGCGTTATGGGGAATAGGAATTCGAACGCAGAAGTGGTCTGGCCTGGACTGGACTGGACTATAGCAAGTTAAAGAACTCTCGCAGTATGTGGCCGTTCCGTTCTAATTTATACAAAGTCCACTCGGCCAAAGCAACAAAATGCCATATATACAAACGCTCACACGCCGACACTAGGTGCACGAGAACGGCACAAATTTATTTTCTGCACTGTAGTACGGATTTGGCTCTGTGCTGCATCGAATTTCATTCCGATGGTAATACGTTCAACGTTGCTGCAATCGATTGAGAACTGCTATAAAAAGTATACAAAGGCCCCAATTCCTACGGCGAATATAATAAATTGTGTACAGAGAGTGAACAAAATTGAATAAAAAGCGACACGAATTAGCCACTTAAATCGCCACACGTTCTGCACAAATTCGTGCTTTTTCTACCCGCACTCATTATTAGAAATATTTGCGCCAAATTTAGAATTGAATTAAAGATGAAAAATGCACAAGGCATGCCATTTTAATTGGACTGCTTACTTTACCATTACGTTTTATAAATCTAAAGAATTTTAACGAACATCAGTCATTTAACAATTAACATCATAATTTATTTTCTTGTTAAATATTTGAGGTTTTTATTCAGCGGATGTACATTAAGTATTTGGCTCCTTTGTTTTCTTGAACCCCCATACTCAGCATTATAAATGTTATAAGTAATTCCTAATATTTGAATTTATATATAATAATATTTATAGCAATAGTCACAAACAAACGAAAATATTTTTATGTATACAATTTAAAAACTGCTACAGCTATTACAAAGCGCTGTTGATCACAGATTTTCCGTCCTTAATAATACTTTTTATAATAAATAATGGAGTCATAATTATTTATTATAAATCGATAAAATGGTGCATAACATATTGAGAACATCTGGGAATCCTAATAATATTATGCAAAATTGACGTCGTAATCATTGATTAGTGACTATAATAACTTTCTTATAGTACTGTTGTGTCCAACCGTTATTATTAATATTATTGTTGTTATATTGTATAAATAATCTATGTATAAGAGATCTTACAAAGAATTTCTCACGTAGACGCATATCATGTGTCTTAGTCGCCACATCTTGTTATATAAACAAATATATAAGTGCAAAGGGATTGATTCGAAGATTCCTAATCGATGCACTTCTTCATATAAACAACTGTAAGGAATTCGGGCCGGTCGTATTGTAAACAAGCCACCCAAGCCGAATTCCATGGGAACGCTTAATCATCAAATATAAACAAAGCCCTACTCCCAATCACAACTCCCACCCCTTGATTAATAATAATTAACTTCGTAAGTAGATTATGTATTTAGAATTAGTCTCAGTAGATCATCCAAAGAATAACTAAGTCTCAGTTGAAACCCCAACGAATAACTAAGTCTCAGAAGAATCTCCAACGAATGACATAGTCTTCGATAACACTCACCTACTATTGGATAATAAAGTTATTATAAAGCCAATTGAATGTACTTAATTCAAACTACTAAGACTCCACAACGACAACACCAGACATTATTCCACGGTGTCCAGAATTCCATCCCTGGGTCACAACAGTACAAACAGGGCCGACATGATACACACAGGCGACGAAATAAATGAACCATAAAAATATATATTTTTTCAAACTTAAAATTGCTGAAAATGAAAAATTTGATAAACATTTTAACTCGCATAGAAACTACAGTTCATCATTATCTGAACCCACTTCTAAACTAACATATATCAATGAATGTAATCCTAATGTTAATCTTAAAAAGAATAAAGAAGTTCCAAACATTTCGGACCATTTGATGTTGGGATAACTTAAAATATGAATAAAAAATTGAGGAAACTCAAATGAAAATCTGGTGGTTCAGGAACCATAACTAGTAACTACAGATAAAATAAAAATAGTACACATGTAAATAATATTCAATTTTTTATTATTAATGATATATACTTATTTTGCATAGTATCTTTTTATTATAAATTAAAGAATGAAAATAGTAAATAATGTGTCTAATAAGATTAAATATGTATTATTTCAGTATTGTTTAATAATAGAACTTAAAAGTTCAAAGTTTATGTATGTTAATTTTCAGCAAAATTTTTAGATAAAAAAAATGTTCCACCAATGTTCCAACAAATATTTATTATTATAGATGTGAAGTCATGTTATTGGAGAACAGTTTAGAAGAAGCTTGTGTATCCGAAGACAGATTGAAATTCGTTTTCATCTTTACGAAATGCTCATTCCTCTAAGATTACGTGGACACACACGTGTGTTTCTCATGTTTATGTGATGATGTTCGACCTGGATGAGCCGGATCGGGAATCTCCTACGAGTCCGATCCACGGGACATCTAGATCTTTCATCATAAAAGTCGAGCTGTCATTCCCGTATCCGGTCAAATGGAACATTTGTTTGGAAAAAATATGGCCAAAATGTGTAAAAAGTACTGATGCAGTTAATTTCCTTCCTGAAATTAGGCAAAACATTTTGGATCTAGCACATAATCTCGACTTTGAAAGTTTGAACGAACATGATGTGCTTGATCAACTGAGGAACTCATTCAGTTGCAAGCAGAACCGGCATTTGATGAAGAGACAGAGCCTGTTGTATCAAAACAGCTAACATCAAAAAAATTGTCGAAAGCTTTTTCGTATTTCGAACAAGGAATAAACATCCTCCTTGAAAACGATCCTGACGTCGAAAGTAGCGCTAAGGTTCTCGAGGAATTAGCTCAGCCATTAGCTGTTATAAATCACTGAAGAACGAAATAGACAAGAAGGCAAGACAAACAACGTTGGACAATTTTTTTGAAGCTAGGCCTATCCTTGCTAGCGAAAAATGATGACGACAATGATCTGCAGGTTACCATTTCTTCATCGTCTTCAGATTAAAACCATTTAAAAATATGTATGCATACACATATTTTATGTAACATGAAGTTGTTTCATTTTTGTTTATAGATTATTGTTGGTTTTTCTAGTCTGTTATTATTTTATGTACAAATATATATACTTCTTATGTATGTATTTTTTATTTAAATGAAATAAATAGATAAAATGCATTTTGAATGATAAACTATGTTACATATTTAACAAATTTGGAACCGATTCCATTGAATTTATATGAATTTGTATTAGAATAATTGATTCCTTATACGGCTTTTCGCTTTACGGTCAAGTTTCGTGGAACGTATCTAGGCCGTAAAGCGAGGTATGGGCGTATTAGAATATATTACTTATATTTGGTAATATGTTTTATTATTCTGTTATTTTTCTATTTGATCGTTTCACATTTAATAATTAGAATACATTTTTAAGATTATGATTTGTAGATGTTTGATTTCTAGACAAACGTGACTAATGAAGTACATTATTATTAGAATATTAAACATTTAAATTATTTTTTACAAAAAAAATGTAATTGTAATTATTGATAAAATTATACAATTAAAGTTTAACGAACATAAAATAATTAATAATAAAAATCGTTAAAAAATGTCCAATGGAAAGCTTTAAAGTTTTTTTTTGTGGAAAGAAAAATAGCCAGACGCAAGAGACCAACGGAATGCACTTGAAGTGAAAACCGGAAATGACCATTAAAAATATATGTGGCTTACATACAGTTTTTCCTGTCTCTTTGGGAACGATCAAAATCCATTTATTTCATCGGCAATAATTGATTGACATTTGAATTAACATGTATTCAAAATATTATCAATAGATACTATCAGTGTGCTTTTGAATTTATTAATAAAATTCGCACAAAGTTTACAAATGCTTTCTATATACTTATATATAAAAAAGTGATAGTATGTGAATGTAAAATAAAAATAATAAGCACAATTCTGGAATTGTAGATAATTGTGCTAAGTTATATAATTATGAATGGAAACTGATTTTAAAATTCCATCAGGTATATGTTACCGGAATGACATGAAATTATGCCGGAGTTCTAAAGTAATGTGAATAGTAACGAGCAAAATCATCGTGAAGTTAATTGCGTAACTGTATCATACGTAATTGTCACGGGTAGAGTTAGGAAGTTTCATATCACAGTAACTGTTGCATATTCCGCCCAGAATTTAATGTATTCCGGCTTAACCAATATTTGATCTAGTTTGACATTTGTAAAATGCCACCACGTCAGATCGAGATCGACTTGTAATGGAGTGCACATGAGTCGGTTGGTCCTCGTTGACTTTCTATTTTGGGTGTCAATAGAAATGCTGTGTCGGAGGTGAAGTAATTCAAATTGATCGCTTCCTATTTTATATGGATCACGTGCAAATCTCCTATTCATTATCCTCGCCGCGTACGAGCGCGTTCGTTTGATTAATCGACGGCATTACCGACTTATAACTAAAAAAAAAATAATATAAATAGAAATAAATTGGGATCGAAGACCGGGCACGATCAGAGAATAATAATAAAATCAGAATTAAATTAATTAATAATAATGCTCGAGTTGAAAAATGCAATCGCAAAAAAGGAACCGATTGAATCGTGCCGCACATTAAATATATTTCATATAATAAATATGTGTGTGTGTATATATATTACGTTGCATAACAAGGCTCGAAACTGGATCGCGATTTGCGATTTGTTTATATTACTCGAGAGTAGAATTGGCAACAAACCGAGCTGCGATAAAATACACACACACACACACGAATGAACGAACGAAATAACCAGACCAGACGGTGTATACACAAGCATTCAAAAGGAAAAAAAAGAAGAAATAAGAGCAAGAAACGAAAACGCGGACAAAATGTCGAATTAACATGCATTAATTTCATCTAAAGCCGAGAGTGAAAGGATTTCCGCGCGCTAAGCAATCATTGTAATGCGATTTCAGCTGATCCTTTTTTTTATCCTTAACTTGAACCACTTTTTATTTTATTTTAATAACAACTTCAATATTAATTAATTTATTAAATATTTTTTATCATTAACTAATATGTATTTATTTGACCAAACTATATTATCTACAATTATAGATTGTAGTGCTTACTTCATTATGAATGAAATCAAAGTTGGCACACTTGTTCATAAAATTATCATTAATTTACCTAATTAAAACAATTTCATTAGGATGTTAATAAAAACTGACTAATTAATTGATTGCCACATACAAATAATTAATATTTGTTTAGGTCGGTTGATATGGATTACGTTTCCATTATTTTCATAATAACCTTTATAAATTAATTATTGTCCTAAGGTTATATTGTATCCTAGGCATAGAATTCTGGTTACAAGTGGAATATTGCCTGGTGTTGGAGCTGTCGAGCATTGGTGGTTCGGAAATTGAATTTAATTACATTACTTAATTTATCACTTAGCGTTTGTTTTGTTGTGACCAACTATTATTATTAATATTGTTGTTATTATATTGTATAAACAATCTATGTAAAAGAGATCTCACAAAGATTAGTTAGTTAGTTATTTGTTTGAGAATCTACTGAGACTAATTCTAAATACATATTCTACTTACAAAGTTAATTATTATTAATCAAGGGGTGGGAGTTGTGATTGGGAGTAGGACTTTGTTTATATTTGATGATAAAGCGTTTCCATGGAATTCGGCATTGGGTAGTTTGTTTACAATACGACAGGCCCAAATTCCTTACAGTTATTTATATGAATAAGTGCATCGATTAGGAATCTTCGAATCAATCCCTTGGCACGTATATATTTGAGAAACTCTTTTTGAGATCACTTATACATAACAATAATATTAATAATAACGGTTGGACACAACAACTTAGTCTCAGTAGAATCTCAAACGAGTATCAAAGTCTTCCACAAGACTCACCTACTATTGAGTAAAAAAGTTATTATAAAGCCAATGTAATTTATTTAATTCAAACTACTAAGACTATAAAGACAACACCAGACATTATTCCACGGTGTCCATAATTCCATAACTGGGATACAACAGTTTACCCCTTAATGAGTATATTCTTCAATTAGAAATCTTCTGGGATTATGGTCGATTAAGATTTGTAGGGGTTTGTTTATTATATTTGATTATTAAGGCTTCCCATTGAATTCGGCTTATAGGGTTTGCTTATTACTTTGAAATACATATTCTACTTACAAAGTTAATTATTATTAATCAAGGGGTGGGAGTTGTGATTGGAAGTAGGGCTTTGTTTATATTTGATGATTAAGCATTGCCATGGAATTCGGCTTGGGTGGTTAGTTTACAATATGACCGGTCCGAATTCCTTACAGTTTATATGAAAAATTGCATCGATTAGGAATCTTTGTATTGATATGGGTCTACGTGAGAAACTCTGTGTATCTTATATACAGATTATCTATATAATATAATAACAATTATAGTAAGAACAATGGTTGGACACAACACGGTTAAATGCAAAACCTAAAGATGGATCTCTTTCTCCCCAATTTCTTTTAAATTGTAATTTAATATATGTTAATTTGCAGCTAAATAAAAAAAAACAATAACTATTATTTCTATAGTCAAATGATAATAATTTAAATATGTTTTTATCAATTATATATATTTAAATCGGAATTCACAATTACGTTTTCATCATTTTTATCTATATAAATATGAAAGTCTATCAATATATATATTCTCTGATAACTCAAAACAAATAATAATAGAACTGTCAAAATAAGGATATCTAATGACAGAACAAGAACAGACTAAAGATGAAAAGAAATGTTTTCGGAGAGACCTATGGACATTTATCAAAAAATGCATAAGAAAGATGGCGCGAAAATTCTGAACAGTGAAGTATTTTCTAAATTTTCACACCATGTTTTTTAATGTTTCCGGTACTTCAAAATCTAAACGGCGAAAATGTATATATAGTTTGTAAGTAACATAAATAAATCACAAGCTAGTGGAATTGATAATCAAAAAGATTATATAACAATAAACTACTTTTATAGACTACAACTTGAAATCAATTGAAAATGCCTAAACCTTTCATTGGCATATCGAAATATGCTTTTGTATAAGCTCAAAAATAAGGGTATTGTTGAAATGCTATTACGTAGCATAACTGGAAGGCATGTCTGCAAGTGGTATCTGCATGCATGTGGGTTTGCAATTGCTCGGATATTAAATCTCCTATGATCCACAACGCGGCTCGCCTACGATTATGCACGCCTACAATTTGGATCACATCTATTTGCACACGCAGTGGATAAATCCACCTGCATATTCCGAGATCAAGTGATCTGATATTTATATAACAAAAAGTTTATTTTAACAAAATAAAGTACAATGAAAAATATTAATACATAATGAATATGTGCAGAATTTGCAAAAAATCATAAAAAGAAATAGCTATGTCATAATTTTATATATTTACTATTTTACGAGAAAAATATAAAACTAGACTTACCGGAATTAATCAAATGATTGAAAATATTTATTCTTTTATAATTAAATAGTCAATAGAAAATTAACAACTTGAGCTTCCTTCTGATTTATATAATTAAAAGGATTAAAGTTGTTCCTACATGTTTAAACAAAAATACCAGAGATGCCTTGTAGTTGATAAACTACTTAATGCTGCTAATATACATAACACAAAAGTTTTAAGTATTAATAACAATCGTTTTCATGTTTCATAATCACATACTAATGGTTTATTAACCATTTATTTTTATTTTTATGCACTCTTAAGGTGTTTTCGAAGCGCTGTTCGTAGATACTTTTACGTTTTCTTGTTGTAACTCTTTCATTGTAACAGTTGAATTGTGTTAATTGTTGCCTTTATTTTACGGACCGCTGCCGGACGGGAAACAATTGTGTTAATAATAATAATAATACGGTTCGAATCGAGTCAATGCCATCGCATAAGACCATCTATTAAAATGGAGTTCCTTGAGATTCTCAACCCAATTTCCAAGCGGAGGTAATCGCGCAGCTCTCAGTAGCAAAAGACGATAAAAAAATAAAAATAACAAGATTTTCTGCGCAAACCGTAAATCTTGATTTTACTCTTCCATTATTCCTTTTTTCAATTGTAATCGGATTTCTCAGTGGAATACAATGGATCTGGTGCAATGCTAATTGATTATCACGAATATTTCGAAATGGCCGTAATTATCACGCAAAGAAATACATTCCCAAGGTAACAAAATATCGAACGAAATATCTTGTTTCTTTGGCATAAACATTATTGATATAAATTATTAGCTTGTCAGTAATCCAGACACTACCTATTAGTATTGTGTAACCTACATAGATAGGTTTTTATGCAGTTTATAATTTACTTGCTGAGAATATTATATTACCAAAATTAATGTTATACTTGAATAATAATCTTAGTTGTGTATTCACAGTATTAATTCAAGTATATGAAACATATGCATAATGTGTAATTATTTTATTGTCAAAATAATTGTTGAATTTTATTTTGTTTCAGAACATATATTTTCTAGATATTATATCGAAAAACTTATCTATAAACAAATGTTAATTAAAAATGAAACTAGTGGATACATACAGTTTTAATGTACAAATGAAACTTTCAAAAGTAACGTTTTGACGAGAGCTGACGGATTATTTGAGTTAATATAAAAAATATATCTATGTAATGCTGCACCTCTCAAGGAAATGAGGAAGAAGAAATTATCAGTTAATAGTGGAAAGAGAAATCAATAGGGAAATTTTGTAAAAATGTTTGTCAATTCAATGTATATTTAAATAAATAGTATAATTTCTCCTAACGGAAAGACCAATGATCAATAACCCAATTTAATAATGAAAATATGTATAACAATATGTTATTGTTATGGTTCATATTTTTGACGTGTTGTCCCATATATTCGTACTATTTTAAAATATTTTTACTTGTTTTTAAAGCGATTCACCTCTATAAGTAAAAAAAGACTGTCCTACTTTTTTTCATAAGACATAATTAAGCATGTAACATAGATAAATACATAAAAACTATATATTTAGAAAAGTGTTTTAAGTAGAACGGAAAGACCTACCGTCAACAGCCGGTTACAATGATTCATGTATTCATTTCAGTTCATATCATTTTTTATCTGTAATTATTTATATAATTTTATAATTATAAATATTGCTATTTAAATAGCAAATTATTATTTTATTTATTGTAACAGTAAACAGTTAGATAAAATAACATATCATAACACAAGAGACTACAGTTCTTTAAAAAAATATTAGTGGCCATTTGAAAGCTATAATTATATATTTAAATCAAAATATAACATATTTGAATAAAATTTGAAGTGAATTTTGTGACACATCATTGTGCTTTTATTATTACGTCATAACTGTACACTGCATTTGTTTTCCTACAAATGTATATGATTTTGCGTGCATGATTTTAATTCACCAAATCGCTCTTACGTAAAGTTTTGCTAGTATGAATTATATACCTATTAGAAAATGGTACAAAACATCCGAGCACGTTACATGGTTCTGTAAATAATTATATTTATAATATCACCTTTCACAAATTTATAACAGAGTTTACCAAAAGTATAACCTTTCATTTTGATCATTTACAAAAAAAATAGCAAATTAGACAGTTAGAAAGGCCGGTCACGATTAAGTGGAAAATACATATATTCTGTTGATGTCATTATTTTTTTTATTCTAGGGAGGGGTGCGTTAAAATTATTTTATTAATTTAATTATACTACACAAATAAGTTTAAAAAAATGTTTACATTATATAATGGGACCCGGGATTTGCAATTTTGATTGACTACACGGTCTCAATTTCTTATAAGCATTATTATTTTATATACTTCTGACCTACATGTGATTATATTATTTCCTATAAGAAATTAGTAAATTCTGTGAAATTTAATAGTAATTAAAGCTTTTACTTTGAAGATGTTGAATAATAATCAAAATTATTAATTTAAAACGTATTTGTAAAAGCAATATCAATTTAATTCTCATTCTCATTCAATTATTTGTTTGCTTCAATCACAAGATTTATTTCTAAGAAATATTCATGTGCTAAATCCACTACGACATTTTATTATTGAATACAAGTTTTTACTATTCAATGTCCAATTGATTAATACATCAATAGGATGTTGTTTTGCAATAGTCTCAATATTTTCAATTGCAAGTTATTTTTATACACGTTCCAGCTACAGACATTGAATAAATCGTTAAAGACCGTAAGCATAGCAACTGGAACACAAGAGGCTGAGTTTGATTTAATAATTAACATTCTCTAATTTTCTTTTAACACAAATATTAATTCAAACTAAATAATTAATATAGCAAATTGTCAAAAATAAAGTTATTTCATAAACTTCAAGATGTTGTTTTATGATTTCCAAATTTATTTAAATTGCTAATAACAATAAACTGGGCAACTTTGAAATACAGTGGTACCTCGATATACGAGTGCCCCAATATAAGAGTGTTTTGAGATACGAGCCGCCGAGCGAGCAATATTTTGCTTTGAGATGAGAGCAAAATTTCAGATACGAGGAATCGCACACTACGCCGTTGCAGTCTGTGTGCTTGTTTCCCTCGTTAACGAAGAATTTTTGATGCGTTTTTTGCTTTTTGTACATTTAGAAAACATTGCTTTGAGATACAGAACGAATTAAACTCGTATGTCGAGGTACCACTGTACTTGACTGATACTACCAGGTCCCATAAGAAAGTTCCGCTCTTTATTTGGTAAAGTTATCTGAGAACAACAAGGGTTTCCCTCTGGCCATTCTTATGAAAAAATAAGATATATCTAGCAACCCTGCTACGAGTTAACATAAAATATTATAGATATTGTGTCAAAACTGTAATATATTTTTGCACATAACTAAACTTTCCTTCATACATTCACAGTCCTCGATTAGTGCGGTTTCAAACAATCTGGAATTTAATCGAAACAGATTACCTATATTATGCCAAGAATTATCTAATCAACACCTTTTACATAATCCTACTCAATTTTTTCAGTGCACCAGAGTAGAAGCATACCTCAGGCAGCAATTTAGAACTCGTGCGAAATTTGTGAACGTCGAATACGTATCAAGGAAAGAATGAACTTTCATTGCTTTAATATGTTTATAAATATTATAATACATAAAATACCATTTTATTTTTTGGACTATTATATTCGTTTAAATATTACTAATATACACTTACCTTATACCAATGTACCTCTTTCTTTATATATTCCATGTATATAATTTAATATTATATAGTTATTGATGTTCGTCCATGGCCATTTGTAGCACTGCTTTTATCTGTTTTTCTAACTGTTTTTCAATTTCCGTAATAATACAAAACCATTCGAAATATGTTTTCATCTGATAATGAACATATTATAATTTATTATTTTATTATGATCGTTTATGAATTATTCATGTTTCTTCTGCATATATTGCATGAATAAATAATTATTAATTGCAAATAATTATTTATAATATATCCATGGGAAAGGTAAATAAAAGCACTGGAAAACGCACAAATTCTAGAAATACGTACGTTCGTGCGCTTTTCCTCTCTTCTTTCATCTTAGTCATTTTCTTATTGGAGAGCATGTAACGACTTCATCGCTCGGCAAATTTACAGCGGAACACGATAATTAGTTTATCGATTGCGGGATTATATAAATCATTTAGTGCGCTTTGGCGGCGCGGAATTGGAACGGCTGTTAATTGCAAATAAATTAAAGCGCGCCTGTCCCAATACGCGAAAACCAACCTGTTGGATCAACGAAAAAAAAAATGTACGAAAAGAAGAAAAAGAAACTCCAAACTATTGAAATGCGGGTACAAATTGCAAACGGGCGAAAAGAGAATAATTAAATATCCATTAATATGTGGTCACTGAGACAGCCACTTAGATTAAGTTAGGACTCCACGATACACCACAATTGGTGTACGTTGCCTAATCTTAATTCTCTCGTGTTATTTATGACGAAAACACAGTTGCTGGCTGGCCTCGTCGGCCGAAACCGCTGCTATTCGCATTACCAATTGCAACTTCATTATCTTTTATTGCCCATTGTTGTAATACGGAGAAGTGTTTTTCTGACAAATTATAAATATTAATAATATCACAAAAACTCCACAGCGTTCTACTTTCGTCAATACGTAATCCATAAAAGCATAATACTAAATATCGTTTGAACCATTTTATGTTAAAAATCTTATACTATAATTATTATTATATATCAACATTAGATAATTTAGACCGATAGTAATTTCTTATTTTATTTATCAAAAAGTAATATTTAACAATTAAAATATTTAGGCAATAGATTCGTTGAAAACCTAAAATCTGTGCCTTCATTTTGAGCTATCGACGGTGCAAGTACGTTGCGTAATAGTCAAGTAATAGATGAAAAACGCAATGAAAATTGCTTAATCATCGATTACAGGCGAATCGCTAATCGCGCGAAGATGCCAATAGATACGTTAAAAAGCCAACATACGTCCGCTCATTTTGGGCTGCAGAAGGTGCACAAACGTTGTGTAATCGTCAAATAATTAACGAAAAACGCAATGAAAATTGTTTATCGCTGATTACAGATGAACCATTGATCGCATGAAAATACCAATAGATTCGTTGAAAAGCTAAGATCTGTGCCTTCATTTTGGTCTATCGACGGTGCAAGTACGTTGCGTAATAGTCAAGTAATTGACAAAAAAAAACGCAATGAAAATTGGTTTAACATTGATTACAGACGAACCGCTAATTGTACGAAGATGCCAATAGATTCGTTTGAAAGCCAAGATCCGTCCGCTCATTTTGGGCTATAGAAGGTGCACAAACGTTGTGCAATCGTCAAGTAATTAACGAAAAACGCAATGAAAATTGTTTATCGCTGATTACAGATGAACCATTAATCGCATGAAAATGCCAATAGATTCGTTGAAAAACTAAGATCTGTGCCTTCATTTTGGTCTATCGACGGTGCAAGTACGTTGCGTAATAGTCAAGTAATCGATGAAAAACGCAATGAAAATTGGTTTATCATCGAGTACAGGCGAATCGCTAATTGAACGAAGATGCCAATAGATTCGTTCTAAAGATAAGATCCGTGCGCTCATAATGGGCTATCGACTGTGAACGTACATTGCGTAATAGTCAAGTAATCGACGAAAAATGCAATGAAAATTGGTTTAACATTGTTTACGGGCGAATCGCTAATTGCACGAAGATTGCTTGCAAACTGAATATTTAAATATTTAAATTAAAGCTAAATGTTGAGGCTTTCAAATGCATTTATTAGTATTATTGTGACGTTTGCCATTTGGCTGCAATTCGCTGTCAAAGTGGAAGAAATGTTAATAATTAATATTGTTGTACGAATATCGTTTATTTTTATTTATCTATGTGACTCTTACAATAAATCTAATAATTACTATTAACAATGTGTTTGTCTTTTATTTTATATGTCTAATAGGAAACAATTATAGTTTCTTATTTTTATGGTAGAAGCAGATATAATTTAGTAACTTTTATTGATTTATGTAATATTGAACTTAAAATATAAAAAAATGGAAACAATGATTGTAATTAGTGAAACTCATTAAAATATTGGTAAAATAATCTAATAACCCTTCCTAAATATAAGTATCCCACGCGTACCAATATCTATTATCCCTACAAATTATATTCTTTCCCTTTCTCAGAGGTTGCATTTCTTGTGTAATTTCATACAGTATTTTCATTTAGTTTCTCTATTATTTGTATATATTTAATTAACCATTAATTTTATATATTTTACTGCCAATAAATATTATATTATTATTATATAAAATAATATTATATTATTATTGTTGGTGAAATTATAATAATAATCCCATTGCGTGGTACTATAAAATTATCGTTAGAATTGTGTCTACAAGATATAAGATTACCTAGCCTATAATACAACTTTGTTCAGTGTGGATTCACTATAAATTTAAAATTTAAAAGCAAACAAATTAATTGAGCAAAATAAAAATATATTATTAGGGCAGAATGATGTCGGTCGTTAGCCCTTCGATCCAAAGTAGACCAACAAAAATATTGAAATAAGAATAAATTCAAAAAGATAGTTAAAAAATATTTTTATGGATAATTGCATTTTTCTAGGCGGAAAGACTTACGTTAATAACCCTTTGGTCACATTTGTGGCTAGTAAAGTCAATATTTATTATATATTAATTTTTCTAATCTACATTTTTCATCATACAGCTTTTGTTAGCCAGATTTAAATTATGGACTGACTTAGAGACGCTCAGTAGAGAGGTTATTCGCCCGCTTAACCCGTCTAATTGAAAAGAAGAAAAGAAACATTCTAAGAAAAATATTGGGCCCAGTAACCGAAAATGATGAATATAAGAGACGGAATAACCATGAACGTTATACCCATGTAGATACAATAACCGATACCATGAAAAACGGAGAATTACTTTTATTGCCATATAACAATGAACCCAATGCGACTGACAAATAGGATTTTCTCAAAAGAAAAATCAAGAATATGCAAGAAGTGGGAATTACAGGCAGCGATATCTGGGAATGTGCCCCAAAGAAAAAATTAACAACACGCGGATGTTTCCAAGAAAAGCCTAAGCTTTCAACAGGCAAGAAGTGGATTGGTAAGATGTTAAATCTCGATACAGTAAAAAGCAGTTGAAATGATGTAGTACGTAAATGACCGAATCCAAAGAAGAAACAAGAAGAATAATATCCGGGCAGCAATAATATTAATTATGTTTTGTTTTTTCTTTTAAATTGTCCATTATTTTCAATTTGTATTTTTTGTGGTTGTTGTTACAATAAATATTATTATTATTAATAATACATTTTATTAATCACAAAAGGCTATCGACCTAAGTCTTTCCACCCATTAACAGAATCATTAGAAATTAATCAAAATAAATGTATTCTAAAATAAATGTGAATCGGACAAATACAATACAATTATATTAACTTTAACTAAACTATAATATAGAAAACATATTTCATAAATTACAAAACATATATTTTTTTTCAATTTCTAAATCAACTACATGATTTTCTTCTTATATCTAACGCAATTTTAATACATTATAAAAAGGTTAAGTAGTAGTTGTTCGTATAGATGATTCGTGACTGAAACCTTTAAGTGCTTTTTTGTCATTCCTCATACAGATGATTTCGTAACGAAAGTTTGGAAGGTTTCCTAAAGCGGGCCAGGTAAAATGTCAAACGCACGGTTTTCGAATCACCCGCAATCAGAATACAGAAGCGGTAGAAATAGTGGTAATATCTATGTTTTGGCGCACGCCACATCTCGCGTGCACCAAAATGTATGTAATGATATTTTTCGCGTGTTTCACAATTATCGACATTACTTAAGAAATGGAAACTCGATGACGAAGATAATAATAATATTACCGCACAGAACAGCAACACAAAAAAAATGTAACCCAAAATCGCATTATGTAAGCAACGAGCGATGAAAGCTTTCGGCGTGATCGTCAGGTATATTGGCGTGGTGTCTGAGAATACATAAAAATTGCCCTGCGATTTAAAATGGTGAATGTCTCCCTACGTTATTACAGCTCTTACAAATGCACCAGATTGTGACCGGAGGCTACAATCTGTTTCGCAAAATCCGTATCTAAATCGCGGGCAGTCAGGCCGTTTGCGTGGCTGCCACATTCCAGAATGAGACTTTTGCACAGCAAATCGTCTGTGAAAACTAGTTCACATTATTTATATTATTATCATAGCATCTATTGGTGTTTGTGGTATGGTGTGATGTTGTATGTTTCTAGATTTTACATCGCTAAAAAAAATCTATATAATATATTTAATTTATTTTTAATACTATTTTATACAAAATGTAAAATATAAGGCAAATTCGGATGATTTCACTTACATGATTATAATATCAAATATATAATAATATAAAACTATAAGATGAACTCTAAATTTATCAATTTTATGTGAAGATATAAAAAAATCATTTTAATACTTCTTATTTTTATTAATTATATTTTTTATATAATAATAAACCCACCCACCCGAAAACCCTCCAGGAGAAGTAATTTCATGCAGACTTATCAGTCTACTCTCAATTATATTTAAACTTATCGAAAAGCTACTACTGAAATACGTACACTCGATACTGGATTCTGCAAAGGATATTCTACATCTTTCAGAATACAATAAAACAATACTAATGCCTTGTTGGTTATCTCGATGGTTTACGATAAAGTATAGTAGTTCGGACTGCAGTATTAAGGTAGCTACTTCTGTATCCTGTCTTACTGTCCTAGATAATGTTGCAAGAAGAAAACTACAATCTATTTTTAATTGGACCACAGTAAGGAGTAATTGTACCATATTGTGTTATTTCATATCTGATATCCCATATGGCACAGTACTAACTTTATCTGATAGTAATCCAGAAGTTACTTGGCAAAATTTACCAATGTATAAATAAGATTGATTAATTGAATCAGATTGAATACTGGCTTAGAGACTGGCATATTAAAACCACTGAAACGAAATCGACCAATGTCACCTTTACTAAGAGGAAGAAAACATGGCCACCAATAATTTGTTGGTATGTATTTGGAGAGACGACTTAACGTGAAGAAATATGCAAGGAAAAAAAAGCTATTAGATTTGATATTCATCAAAATGTATGTAGAGAAAAAAAATAACTGTTACATTGAAATTAAATTAAATTTCTCTCGTCCATGAATTTTGGCTATTGTAAGTAATAAATCGGCCCTAATTTTGTTTGTTGCCGTTATTTTACATTAAATTTTAATATGGAGTGCAAAAAAACGAATATTCGTTTATTCCGGACACGAGTCGGATTTGTCATCTCTGGATAGTACGAATTACAAAATGGTATTCCACAGGGCTCAACCCTAAATGTTTTCCTGATCGCTAAAGTAGTAAATGATTTGGCTGCATCGCTGGACATACTCGGACTAAGCGATGAATATAAGTTGACGACTTGGTGATATATAGTGCAGTGCAATTCAATTGATGAGAAAACGGAGGAACTGCAGATGGGGCGATGGATTTCAGCTTTTCGCAAGAAACCTCATATAATCATTTTTGTCATCGCAGGAAGTGTATAATTGATTCAGAATTATATATATGGGAGCCATATTAGATGATTAGAATAGCTAAAAATACTTGGCCTTATCTTGGACAGAAAACTCAATTTTAGGAATCATATAACTGAACTACATATAAGATAGGGTGCAGATTCCAATATATTAATATTTGAATATCGAGTGTTGGTAGTCTCAAAGTTGAACTACGCTTGTATAGTGTACTCATCAGCAAGGAAGTCTATACTCAGATTACTGGACACCATCCATACCCAGGAAATCCCTTTCAGACCATATGATATTAGGAAAGAATAAGGCTGGACCAGACCAATTTCTATTAAATTGATTAATTCAAAACAATAAAAATATAAACAATCGACGTTACCAGTCTGGAGAAGAATGTCCAGGTACAGACCAAAATCACATAATTTTATATTTTCGAAGGAGTTTGGTTTTGACATCAAAATGGGAAACATTTTCCATGTGAGCAATATTTTGATTATGCAAAATACGAACACTTTCCAATAACTGCTTAACTTTCTACGTTCAGGAATATTTTTTCAACATCACCACCGTCCATGTGGTCAAAAACCAGAGCTACGCATCTGCTAGTTTTAAATACTTCATGCAATTCCACAATATTTTTAAATTTACATTTTTTCAAAATGGGTATTTGTGGAGCGAACGTAACCAATTTTATTATTTTCTTTTCTTTTTAATATATTTTGCAGCATACGAAACTCCTGTTCTCTTTTGCACAATCTTCTGCACAACTTCATACGAACTGTCTCCCAAAGTCGTGCCTTTCTTTACATTTTTTACTGTGTGACCCAACGCTTCAATATCCCCCTCTATTTCTTTAGTGCTGCACAAATGGTGCAAACCCTTAAGCATAACTCTTAATACTAGTTCACTCTTTAGTTGATAGGAGCGGCAAGGTATTTGTCTATTCCTGATCAACGTATTTATATTTTGTTAGTCTTCTACCGCATTTGGTTGCACCTTTACCTACTTCTTTCCAACGACTCTAATCGTATACGCATTTTTTGCAATGGTGTTGAGAACTTTCAGCATTTTATTTATGTCGTCCACGTCTGGAACAGAGAACTTGTTTTGGTTTTATGCTCGGAGATGATAAGATTTTATCTTGAGATCCTTCTGTTTCGTTCCTAAACCGAATAGGGTATAGTTATTTTTACATTTGTAGGGTTTGGATACCTCTTAAGCCTGTTTTCCATGTTTTATTTGTGTTGGATTTCCTTGTAATAGTAGCAGTAGCAGCTGCGCTTGTCCATGCAATAGCTCTTTCTGTTCCTGGATAGTCTTCTGCAGACTGGAAACTCTTGTTGTGGACTCTTCCAGTTCTTTTAGAATCTGTTGCAGAAGTTGTTTATCGCTGCTAGAGCCGCAAACCTCCTCTTCAGATGAAGAACCTTCCTCTGCCATTGTTTTAACTTGCTGGTCCTATTATCACCGTAACGTACTCCCCTACGCATAAACGGTCATTGAGACATTTAACACAAGTGTCACTCTTAACAATAATAAACTTATAACTAACGATAATAATTGAACTGTTCAGAAAACCATGTCTTATATCAACTGTGTCTACAGCAACAAATAATAATATTAAATTCAAAGTATTAAAGAAATAAATATATTCAAGTAGTTTCGAACAGACTTATAAAATGATTCAAATTTTTATAATTACTCACGAATTTCTATATTATAATTACAGCATTAATCATTTTTGAAGATAATAAAATTACATTCTCTTTTTTTACTATAATCAATCGAATAGCTGCTATGCACAAATATAATACAATATGGCAGAAAGACCTGGGTCTAGAGCACTTGGTCTCAATCTGGACCAATAAATATATGAGAATGTATTTATCAAATAGTCAGATTGAAAAAGACTATTATTCTATTATTTTTACTTGATCATATATAATAATAAAACGTAATAACTAAACACTTGATAACATTTCATTGTTATATGGTGCCGAACACTTTTATAAGAATAAAGTTATTTAAAAGGATCAGAATAATCAATCTGACGAGGCATAGAATAAGAAATCAGAGAAGTAAGGAACATGAATGAACAGGTTATTATATAACTGGTTTATCTGGACCCGTTGATTGTTCAGTTTAACAGTTACGTGGCAATGTGTGTGACCACCTCAAAATTGCTTTGGGATTTACTCATTTTATGTTCATTGTGAAAAAAAAAATACATTTTCGTTTCATTTCTTTTTTTATTATTCAGCATTAACTAATGTATTAAATGGAACGTACATAATCAATCTTTATGAAGTATTTTAAAAGTACACATTTTTGTTATTTTTGTGTTTTCAAGATAAAATACCTTTATTTTAAGTATAAAATAATGACTAAATTTTGAACGATATGGTTTGTTTTCGACTTGCACGGTTTTACGTATCAAAATTCATTTTCCAGTCTATATAAACAATTTCATACATATATACAAATACTACACAAAAACATAAATCTGTGCCCTTAAATTGCAATAATAGTAAAATGTATTAAGATAGGAAGCAAAACTTTGAAATCAAAGAGAATTTGCATTATATAATATATGTAATATTAGTTTCTATATAATCATTTATGCAAAAAATCATCGGGATTTTACAATTTGCTAATAATTAGTTAAACCTGAATGCTATTATGAAATTGAACTATGGACATATAAGTGTGACAGCAATACAATAATAAACACCAAATTTGTTCTATGAAATAGCAAAGCTTTCTAATAATAAACGTCTAAAAATGGAATTATTGTCGTGTGAAAGAAAAAAAGAAATAGTTTGCGTGGGTCTGCGAAACTCATTAATATTATATTTATTATCATTGTTTTTTCTTCTTAATTCGTATAAATTAAACATTTGATTTATGTTTCGCTTACGGAATACTCGTAAATTCAATAAATAGTCGTTGAAAATCGAAGTATCCGCGTCTAGACTATGAATTAAATTTATTACAAATGCGTAAATCTAAAAAGAAATTTGAAAAATTATCTATTTTTTATTAATAAAAAAATATTGAAATATATGTTGACTCTAATAATACGTAACGATAGTTGCATCTAGAAGAATAACTATTTTTTTAAAATAAATAATGTTAACCATTATAAACAATAAAAATATAAATATTCTTAAACTAATATTTTACGGGACAATTCCGGACAAATGCTATAAATTCGGCACCAAAAACTACTTGTGAAAAATCTGAATAGGGGTTGAAAATCCGACGCAGAAAATTCGAAAGGTATGATCACCTTAGCTTTACAAACCTGCGGTCAATTATGTGGAAATACTGTTCTTTTTTTCAATGCAATGCTCTTATATTTGCTTTCGGAATAATATAATTTACTTATAAAAACAAAATATAATTCTAAATATAAAAACCAAATTCGGAAGGTATGATGCTTTTTTATTTTTCAGTAAATTAACAATAAGTTAATAATTACAGAGCAGTGCAGGTTCCATTTGTTACACAATAATATTCTAAGATAAGATGTTTCAATCATTGACTTCTTAATAGGTCGTTGATATTTTAACCAAACATGAATTATTGTTAATGGCATATTACCTCACAGTGTGTAACGTTGTTCTACATTAACTAATGTGGCAAATATTAAATAAAGAGTGAAAAAACTGTTAGGTGCACCGTTGGACGGAGACCATTCAATATATCCTCATTATCAAGATTGACAGTATTTCGTAATTCTACACCATTATTGTAGCAAATCTCTATAAATGGAGTTGCCAAAACAAATTAAGTACATTAATTGTGTTATATAAAACGCTAAATTTCGCTTTTTCGTGTGTGTACTATAAATCGGACATATGTATTTATGTGGATAGGTTTTGTGAATATTTCGAAAGTAAATCTGCCGATACTATTTCATTATTAAACGGCTCAATGTCGCAAGAGGTAGGCTAATTAACGCGGCACGCGATCACTTCTATTCCTCTTTTACTGCTCACTGCAATTCATGCAATATCATGAAATTTAACGGCATTCTCCAATTCGTATTATGCTCTACGCAATTTCAATACATTATTTTTGTTTTCTATTTCTATTTCACATTCAAATACTGCGTTACTAATTCACATTTCTCTAAACATGCAACGCTACAAATTCTGTTTACAGTTTACAATACTTAAAAAAAATGCTGAAATAAAGATTTCTCTAATTAAACACAAAATACATTATGAATTAGTGTTCTTAGCATTAATAAGTGTAGCCTTATGAAAAATTAATAAGTATAAAACAGATTTGTTGCAATTTATATAAAATATAAAGATTTTTAATAGAGAATCTTTTAAGTCAAAATTTTAGAAATTTTTATATATTGTTAAACTTAAACATAAATTGAACAAATATAAAATTGGAAATTAAACTAAATCAATATTTTAAAAGAAAAACTTAAGTCGAAACACAATTTGTGGTTAATCAAGATGTTTCACTATTTTACAAAGTATCAACATTAAAAAAGAATACTGATATAAAAATAATCAACTATCATAAAGGGCTAATAATAAGTATTTCAATCTCTGTATTAATTTGGATTATTCTAATAAAAATTTCCTTCTATTCTTAAATGTTAAGTTGAATTCAAAAACAACCATTTCACTTGCAAGTTTTCTCTAATTTTTTTTTCAAAATGTTTGACAGTCTAAAATTCTGAGAAATTATTTGTCAAGGCCTTTAAGAGTGAAAGAACGAACAGGACTTACAGTTGCAATAGCTTCATCCTCTTCAGCTTTCTCTTACTCTTTCATTTCTAAGAAATCTTCTTTCGTGAGTTCTTCAATAAGATCATTTACATCAGAGACATTCAAATCATTCACAAATGAACATCACGATTGCTAATATCTACAAACTCAACTAGTAAAAAATTATTTATAAAAAAATGTCATGATTTTCTCAATGTGAAAATATAAAATTTATGCAAGCAGCTTCTGTTTATAATTAACATTTTAAAATGAATTATCATTAATTAACATGGTTTTCTAAATTTAAATTGAATATAAAATAATAATTTCTTATTAACTGCTTTTAAATCAGTGGTGAGAATATGATATATGACATAGTATTATAAATACATATTCATTTAGTATTTCTCATCCATCGGAAACTATGTATTAATAATTAGAAATTACTGTTTTTTAATTATTATATATGAAGAGAAAACTGTACCGAAAATAAGCATTAAAATGCACAGAGGAAGAAATAATTCTATACAAGTTAATTAAAGCTTAAGGTTAAAACTAATTATTTATATTAATTATTATTTTTACTTAATGATGAAATACAATATTACAGTTATACATTTTTTATTTACATTTAATTTTTGTAACTGGTCGTGATTAAATTAGTTTTACTATTTCTTATTAATGAATATCTGTTTCAATAATTATTGTTTCACTAATTTGATAAACTGCGATTCTTTTTTTAATTTGAAGAACCATTTGAAGAACAAAAGATCACCCTCAGGTAAAAAGTCATTTAATCATGTATTAATGGTCAAATTAAGTGTAACTAGAATGCAATTGATTTTTCTGCAAATATAGAATCATTATACAATCGTTCGTAAAAAACAATTAAAAATGTTATTAAATAAACAGCTAATTTACAAATTAAGAGGGCAGAGGTCGATAGCCCTTTGCCAAGCCTTTTCTTTTTATTATTATGTTTGGTTTTATGTTTAGAATTATATCTTGTTTTTATAACAGGCCAATAAAATATAATATATAATTATACAATTGCTCTGTTGCTCTGAATATGCTCTGCAATTCTGTATCTATTCATATCATAAGAAATAGTTTTCTAAATAATATGATTAATAAACGAAATAGTAGCAAGTTGTAATTTTGAATACAATACACAAAACATCTTGATGTATTTAATCAATGTAACTTTGGATATTTTAATATTCATGATTATTATGAATTATATCGCGATATGTCATTGATTAATTAAAATAATAGATGATAATTTTTAAAAATATTAGCTTAAGTTACCTAATGCTTTACTTTTAACTAAAATTTAATAAAAATATATATAAAAATAATTTGTATTAACATTGTTTTGCGTTAGAAGATTATACTATTCTTTTTATTTCACTATGAATAGGTAATATTATTTTCACCATATATCCTCATACGTTCATGCATTAAATGAATGTATAACTTAATCATATGTATCATTCTTCTTCGCTATCTATTACATATTATATTTTTAAGATTTTTTTAACGAAACCTACAATTCATTCGTTTTTAACACTAGGTACAGGCTCATTGTTTCGATAGCGCTGTGTGTTCTTCGCATATTTTATAATCTGTAAAAAACTAGCAAGCTGAAAGTACTATAAAGCAATCTGATACGGAGATAAGAAACCCGAAAAGACAACAACTAATAAACGCAGATCAAGAAGATATTTTCGCAACGTATCGTGGCCAAAACATTGCATAAATATATATATACATTATGAAGACGTATTCAAACTGATACATATTACTATTTCTTTTTTTAAACACAATACAAAAAATATTAAATTGATTGCAACGTCCTCACAGTTCCTGTTTTGGTTAAATGAATAACATTCCTATAAAAAATAGACAATCTATTTGTGGAAGGTTATTCAAACAAGTCTCATAATTTCGTCGCAAAGAAACATCCAAGTTTCTTCAATAATAGCTTATGTTCACTTAATATACAGCAATTTCATTCCTGTTCAGAAAACATTTACAATCCTGAATGATTTTTGAAAATTCTATAATGATCCTCTTTCCTTGATTTATGAAAATTCTATAATGATCCTGTGGTACGTCTATATCTAGACGAACCACATCTTGTCCCAAGATAAGACCACTTGACATTGAAGGACTAGTTATGGGATGGGATATGAGATGTTTATGTTTAGTTAAACAGAATTCTTTCTATACTACTTGATTCCTCTGCTTCAAAAGTGTCTGTTGCTCTAAATATGCTCCCCGATATTATGAAACTTTCTTGAATAAACTCGGTTCGCCATCTTCCACTAATAAATTTAATATTTTGTAACGAGATGTTACTCGTTTGAAGCCAAAGCAAGAACTGGTAGGACGTTTGTTTAGATCTGGTCCAATTCAATTTTCAATTCAATCAATTTTAAACTTTATTTATTTACTTAAGATGTCAAAATAGGTACATTATGTTGGTGTTGCTGCCGTATATGAGCTTTTGCTTTTCTGGCATGATCTGGTCCTTTTTATATCCTTATATTATGCCTGTTTGAAAATTGGCGCATGCGCATAACTCAGTGTGAACTTATTTTATAAAAATACCAATTATAAAGATATTTATTTTATTTATTTAATAATTAAATATTTAAAATATTAAACTAAATCTACCTGGTTTTAATTTCACACTGAGTACACTTGACCTGGATAGTCTAGTTATGGAATAGGATATGGTATGTTTATGTCTAGTTAAACTGAATTCTTTCTATACCACTTGATTCCTCTGCTTCATAAGTGTCTTTTCCTCTAAATATGCACTCCAATTCTGTAACTGTTCAAATCGCTTATTCTTTGATAATTTTCTTTTATCGTGGTTGGTTAGTGTCAGAAAAGGGTTATTATAGCCCTTGCATATTTTTTTTAAGTAAACAGATGTTTTGTGAACTGAAATTTATTATTGAAGACACTTGGATTAATTCCCTTTAAGAAAATATCTACAATCGTGAATTGATTTATGAAAATTCTATAATGTTCCCCTTTCTACATGGAGATCTAAATCCTGAAAGGCCAGGATGAAAGAGAATTTTCAATGAACAAGCAATATGAAGAGAGACAGAATAGGAGAGCATATTCCGAGCAACAGACCATAGATGAATCAAGTACTATAGAAAGAATTCAATCTAAATCAAAAATGATTTTACAAAAAAAGCAACCTCCGGGAAAGAGAGTGAACATAATTGTAGGCATAATAGATACAAGAATGTTTAGGAGCGGTTTATATATCTCGAGATACAAAATTTGGAGAGAGAGGATGAATTAGAGTCTTTTGAGATGAATTTAATGTAAAGGAAGAGGTATCTATAATGGACTAGAACCAAATATTATTCTAGAAAAATACATTATAAAGTCGGAAAGGCTAATGGTCGATAGCCAATTGGCCAGCCTTATTATTATTATTATTAGTAAATTTATATACTTAAAACTACTTTCGCAATGATTTAGTTATTTTCTTATATATATATTGCTACTTGACAATCACGTTAATGTAAAGAAAAATCTATTTCAATATTGAAGTGCTACGATATTGCCAAACTGTGACAACACTTTACGCTGAATTAGTCTAAGTAATAATCTTAAATGATGATCAAAATTATCTCAGAAGATAACTAAATAAAGAATACTAAAATTAAGGGAACATCAATTAATAAAGTTTGGTAAAACAACAGAAAATATTTGAATCTGTGGAACTCCATCACTGGGACACACCATTAAATTAATCATTTAACTTTTTCAATATTCTTCTCAATATCCACATAACTTGGTTTAAACCCATTCTCCAACATATTTGGAAACTTCTTGAAGAATGTAAACTTGGCTCGAAAACTCGCAGCATACAGTATTGTCACTAACATCGTTGCATATCAGTATTAAAAATCCAATAAAATGTTTGTCGGGAATTTGATACACTCGGGAATTCGATATACTCGGCATAACAGATGTTGGGAAATAGATACAGACGGCATAATGGATATCGGGAATTCGATACAGTCGGGAATTCGATATACTCGGAATAACTCATGTCGGGAATTCAATACAGTCAGGATAATGAATGTCGGGATTTCGATACAGTCGGGATAACGAATGTCGGGAATTCAATGCAGTCGAGATAAGGACAGCTAGGACAAAACCTAGCGTAGAGCAAAAGGGCAAATGCTGGCTTGATCCCGATGTTCAGTACGCATAGGGACCGCGAAAGCGGGGCCTATCGATCCTTTTGGCTTTAATGAGTTTTTGGCAGGCATGAGCCCCACAGTACAAAACCCATATACCATAATAGAATATTATATAATTATTTGAATGTTTACGAATAACAATATTGGTAACTATTTAAAATAGGAAAAAAAATATGTGAAGATAATAAACTAACACATTGCTTCTTTATGCAAATTGTATTCAAATTAAAGAAAAAGTTCATAAATTGTCTATTTCCGTTTTCATTTTCCGTTGAAATCAAGTTACGAACATCTACGTTCCGTGAATCTTCCTTATTTATGTACACTGTTCCTTTTTTTATTATTCCTATTCACTTTTAAATATCAAACGTTTGATGAATATTCAGCGATTGCATTTCAAATTATGCAAATAAAATGGCAAACATAAAATAAATGGTAATAAGCCGTAGAATTACGTCGGCCGCAGTAAGAAAAGAAAGCAGGCGAATGAACGAACGGAACGCGCGATGCGTTTTCGTACTTCTCTTTCATCTTTTTTTGGCGAAACTAGAAAGCATTTAATTGGATGCACCATAGGATTTTCGTTTTACCCCCGGTTTTCGGTCGCCAGATATAAACATTTATTCATATAAATTTAATGTTTAGTATATTTTATACTAGTTATTAATTAGCAATTCAGGTTAGCAATCCATTTTACGTAATTAACCGCACACTCGGTTACATATTAAAAGAAATGTAATAGAATCGAATGGTAGAAGTGTGTATAAGTGGTATCGTTTTTAATCGCTTTAGGAAACATTAACCATTTAGGAAAGTCAAATCATTGAATATTAATTGTATTCCAGTATATATCTAAACGCTCGTTTTTATCTCAATCGAATGCATAATTTGTATACACGATCGACGACACACACGCACACATCAGTATATGAACATAAACACTGTCTGAAGAATGAAGAAATCTCTGGTGGGATTTTAGGTTTATTTCTGGCCAGAAGCGATGGTCGAGCATAATATTAAATTTATATATAAAAAAAAGTATATAATCTTGCAAAGGCTTCAATACAAAATATACATTATGAAAGTCAATTGTGAAATATTCTAGTTATTTACAATTCTTAATTCTGACTAATTGCTTTCCCGTTTTCTTGCGTCGCATTTTCCACCTTAATTGGAATGCAGACGACAAATGGGCAAAAACAGTCGAGGAAATTTTTGCCGTTCAGTAATCAGGGATAAATTGGATGAGCGATTCAGTTTCTCAATGAATAATTGCACGACCCGTAATTAGAAGTTATGCAATGGTGAGCGCTTTTGACATTTTCGAATCAACGTGGAATACGAATGTTGCTTCTATATAGGTTGCTCATCCATCATAATCAATTCTTTCATTATTATAAATTGCTTTTATTATAATTACTTAGCTACGTTCTAAAAGCGAAATGAAGATGATCCGAATTTCCTTGAAAACAATATTCGGTAGACTGGATTTCGTGATTTGCCGTCAACATTGACCTCTATCCAAATATACACTCATGATTTGAGATCTTTCAACTGTAAACTGCAATCAAACTTCAGTTGCTTCAACTTATGTTAATAACTAGTTTTTAAAATACATCAAATATAGTCAAATTACAACATCAAATATATTTTAATATAGCCAAATTTCTACATTGGAATATGTAAGATTCAAGTACACTTTTAATAATTAAAAATTAGGGTTTATTGAAATCAAATGATTAGACAAAAAAGTAAAGTAATATCATCATGTTTTAATATAAAATGTAATAATGAAACAAAATTTTAAAAATCAACTTATTTTTTTTTAATAAACCTCAAAAAATCATCTACCTTATTTTTTATCAAATTGATCAATTATATCAGTCTTCAATAAGATGAACATTAAAATTTTTATTAAATAACAATTAACTTCAATAATAATAGTTCAAGTATTAATGCTTCTAAAAAAATGTTATCAAATTATATTTAAATAAACTTGTTACATAAAAATAGTTATTATACTTCCTTTTCGATAAAATAAATTATATTTCTTTTTTAATTGTAGATTTCCACTTTTAAACATTAACAAAACATTATGTTTTTTCCTTGAATAATCATTTTATTTCACATCTCTTGTAATTTCCGTATTTACAAAAATACTTTAATTTCATACTAGAGATTTCTTCCTAACATCGAAAATTAAATCCTTATATACATTTATTTTACAAGAACACTTATTTTTGGCTCTCTTCAAAAAATGATACTATTCATATTTTGTAAATATGTAACTTTGGTTGTCTCAAAAAGTTGTTTTTAACTATTTTTATAACTGAGGAATTGATTATAAAATTGAATACAGAATTTACCATTAAGATAGGTACTAAATATATAAAATATAACCAAACGTACTAAATATTTTGTACAAAGATAATTTGAATTTAAGCATGAAATAAAATAGAAACAAAAAGCATCACAATTACTAATGTCAAACGTTAAAATTACGGAAAAAAACTGAATTCAAAATAATTGCTATTATTAGAGTTGCTAATAGGAAATATTGCATTTACTATTATTTATTTTAGTAAAGTATTTATTCTAGTGAAATTAAAGTAAAATTTAAATTCGAATTACAACATCATAATTTTATTTCATTAAACAAGAATTCCTTTTTCATTCCTCTTCCTTAATAACTTTATTGTTCCTTTAGAAACGTATGTAAAAAATTAACTTGTCTAAATCATAAAAGAATAATTTAATTCATTAATTAATCAATATAATATTTTTTTGTAAAACCGTTGTATCCAATATTTTTTACGTCTATTTCTAAATCACCGATTGGAAAATATTACTTTCACATCATTTATTTAAATCTTAATCCCATTATTAAAAATATTGCTAATGACAAGTTTTCCATATCCTCACTGAAATCTCATTTCCTAGGGTTATTAGGAAATGACATTTTCAATATATTACTATAATTAAAATAAATCAGAACTATTTTTTTATAAATTTCTTTCTAAATAAAGAACATTTAAAACCCTTTATAATTAAGTTCCAACCTATTACATGTCAATGACTTTAATTTTATTTTAAGTATGCTTATTTTTGTATTAAGTTTTTATATTAATTAGTATACGATTTTATTGTTCCAGTAAATAATCTAAAATTAAGTTAGAAAGCTCAGATAATATAATATAATTTAACTATATATAGAATAATTTAGCAACATGATGTTTCTATTTAAATATTTATCACACACAAGAGTGTGGCTAATGATAATAACATACTTATTTCTCATACTTGAGTATTTAGGTAGTAAGTATTCAATATATATTGCACAAATATACTACCATTTTATTATTTTATATTGAATAAATATCAGTATTATTAATGGTCGTAATACTGTATCTCCGCGGTTCCGCATTTATATATTATATCAACGTGTTGCGATTGCACCATATAGTGATTGTCATTTCTATTAAATCTATCCTGTAAACGTATACATGGGGCTCAAGTCTAGCTGTCGAGTTTATTTCATTATATTTTTGTATTCGGTTCTGATATATTTGACACGATTCCATTAATCACTTTCTTCTCTCCATATCACATGTGTGATACTTCCTTTTTAATCATCGTCTCCGTTTCCGTTCTTCGGTAGTGATTAATCCTTTGATGGCCCCGGTAAGTTGATCAATATATTAACAGCGATATCACCCTTCCTTTCTTCCCTGACATTTGACACTGACAGGTGAAGTTATCCGAATGGAATGATCAATTGGCTTTTTGTGTGAATGTGCGCCGTATCTTTATTCTTTTGAATGAGAGCGGTAGTCGAGATCTCGTCTGCTGGAAGAAGGTGATGATTGTGAGCAATTTGCCGATGGAGAAAGTAACGGGAATATCGTTGTATGTGTGTGCATTGTGCATGTGTGTGTGTGTGTGTATACCTGTGTGCATGTGAGTTTACGTATGTTGTTCACGAGAGGGCGAGGCCCAGAGCCGTTAACAGTTCCACCGTTTCGGAAGTGTGTCCCCCCCGCGAATTACGTAACTGAGAATACCGATCGAACAGCAGACTGTTCCGTAAGAAGAAGAAAACGAGATTTTCTATACATAATTAATTGTTGATTAAGAAACTATGTGGTAGTCATTAGCGGACGGCTGTACGTTGTATTTTAAATGATCTTGTATTATGTTAGTTATCTATCAAAGTAACATTAATTTTAGACTAATTATTATATTGTTTCAACTATTACTCAACTTATATTATCTATATAGTATATATCAAATTTATTACAATAACTGAACAATAATACCAACTAAAATAATACAAATACAGAGAAAAGAAAAAGAAAACACAATTATGTCCTTTCTGCCCGGAAAGTACACCAAAAATATAGCGGAATTTGTTCTTGTTAAGAGTTTGATCAGGAAATCAGGTGCCAGATCGACCTCCGATCCCCAAAACGCAACAACGGTAAACAGAGTCGAGATCGGAAGGGCTGGAGCGATTACACTGTAATGCATATGTTGAGCAAAAACCTGGTATACTTCAAAATCAACAAAACAACAATTAGATTGTATTATTTATACTTTCAATAAATATACACCTCAAATAATCCCATATTTGTCACAATATTTATCGAAATTAAGGTACACTTGATATTTTCATATTTGATTATTAGATTTTGAATTATAATGCATAATTTAATATTATAAAAATATAGGAGTTCCAAAAAAAGACAGGATGTCTCCATTTTTTGTTGTTTTGAAAGAGAATATTATATATAAGAGAATATATTACATACTAAATATTTTTCTTTATATGTAAAAAAAAAACTAATTAATAAATTATTTTGTATATTATTTGCATATAATTTCTAAATAATTTATTGACTTCAATTAATTTCCTTCTATGTAAATATGTTTATGTACCAAATACATGTATTTCATTAAGTTTATCTAATTAAATTAAAATAAGCAAATAAGCAATGAAGAGCCGTCAAAGTATTTAGTATATCCGAGTAATACTTTGGGAACTTAAATATACAATTTATCGAAGAAAAATTTATCCAAAAAAAAATATCTTCTAAATCTTATATGACGATTTATAATATAATTTATTGGCAAGTCATAAATACAAAATATAATTGTAAATATAACCAAACATAATAATAATAATAATAGGTTGGCCAAAGGGCTATCGACCATTAGTGTTTCGGCTAATTACATACGTGCATAATTTGAAACAATGATGCATTATAATTATTTACTATTTCTACTATTATTATAACTTTTAGTTTACTGTTTTAAACACCAGTTACCAAATAGTATAATTTTAAGGTATAGGTAATATTTTATGAAATGGATTTTTATACAATCGACAAACGTTGAATAGCATCTTCTTAATAAGTTCTGACAGCAAGTTTCACGTGATGTAGAAGAAATATCTTGAACTTGTTGGTGCCGGTACCAAGAAATTTGATGGGTATTCGACATATGGTAGGGAATTGAAAACTAAAAGAAAATTATTGTTTTTAAGTTATATATTTACGTTTTACATTAATTTTATGAATATGGTATACATTATATGTATTTACCTTTAGTGTTAAATTAATACACTACATGATTTTATACGGTGCCCAGATAACACAGAACAAGCAATAACAGAACATAGAAATAATAGTATAAACTGCAGATAGAAAGAATAAAATGATCAACACTAACTAGCCGTTGTTTTGGTAGTTCACTGTTCTGTACTTTTTTTGTTCTGTTTAAACATGTAATTCATTTTCCGTTTACCATTATAAACTTTTTTCTCATGGAAGGAAAAACTACAGTCAATACATTTTTTTTATATTTTAGCTTTTACGTACTTTACTTTATTTATATAATTTATAGAAAATGAAAACATAAATTGACAACAACAAAATTCAATATCATTTTTATTATTAAATATTTCAAGCGTAAAATTACAAATAACTAGGAAAGTATAAAATGAGTTCTTTCTCTATTTTTATATTTACATTATTTAGAAATTATTACAATTTGTTTTCATATTTTTTTCATTTCTCGTTTGCTTCAGCTATATCTAAATAATCTAACGAACATAAATTTAAAAAATACTAAAAACCTGATTTGATTAACATAATTTTTGACCCAATTAAGACCAAATAATAACAATTGTTTATCAAAATCAAACAATATTATATTTATATATAAATGTAAAACAGTCTTTGGCCCAATTCCAAATACAACACACATATTTATTAAGTTAAAGTGGTTGCCAATTATTACCAAAGGGTGACAAAAATGTGGTCGTAATTAAATAATAACAGAATTACAAATTACAAATGAATAAGATTTTAAATAAAATAATAGATTATCTAATTATATTATTCAACTAAGCATTGTTAAAAGTATTAATAGAACACGCATAGAACACTGGATTGTTTGAAAACATTCTTATTCGGAAATGAAAAGCACAAAAGCAGACTATACTGAAAATTAAAAATATTGTTATTTATTTTGTTTACAATTAATTTTTATTTTAACAATTGAAATATAGTTTGTATTAAAATGTTCAAACTCGACCGTAATGCATACGGATTGATAAAAGTTTCACTAAAGGAGTTCTTGCTGTATATTAGAAAGATCTAAGGTCTTGTCATAAGAACTTTTGTAATTATATTTATTTATCAACTCTATTTATAAATCAACTGTTACAAAGGCCTAAATATTATTACAGAATAAAACTAATGAATATTATAACAAATCTGGGCAGAAAAACCTAGGGTCTATAGTCCTTTGCAGCAATATCAACAGGTATATGATCTTTTCGTTAAATATTGTTTTTATTATTTAATAAACAAAGCTGATTGAATATTTATATAAAAAGTTCTATTGACGATAGTCTTTCCACTCTATTTATAATTATAAATCTCAAATATAATAACATAATTCAAGAAAATACAAAATATCATTCTAGGCGTAAAGACCAATGGTCGATAGCCCTTTGGCCAGCCTCTCTATTTTTATTGTCATTTAGTCTATATTTAGAATTACATTTTGTTTTTATAACTGGCCAATAAATCATATAATATTATTAAAATTATATATTATATGAAAGTCATATGATGATAGTAGAACATTAAACTACAATATAACAATGATACTTGTATTTGATGAAGCCGCATTAACCACCAAATAAACTACATCGGAGAAAATAGAAACGAATTACATAAATTAAATATAAAGTGAAGAAAAAAATCATTTTGTCCGCGAAACACGTAACAATTGGCCGGATCTCACAACTCTTACCCGAGTCGCAATGGAATATACAAGTCAATACACTTTCTTAAAATTAAACAGTGATTAAGTAAAAAAAAATGTTTGTCTGTTATGCAGTCTCTTTCGCGGAATTACGCAATTGCCGTTTGTGTAATTAACATTCACACACAGGACAGCCAAATGCGTTTTTCGGTATTTCGAATACATTGGGAAGTTGACCAACGACTTCGCGTCTCACGATCGAGCCCCGCCGAAGAAATGCAGGGAACGCGATCAATTGCCAATCGCCGCGGGACGATTCAAATTAGAAAATAATGAGGCGGCGCGAATTGGTTTTGATTGAACCAATAACAACGATAATCGTACAATATACAACATTGTGTGTTCCTCTAAGAACGCGAACAAATCTGAAATCGTTACACAATTTGTTAGACGATTTAAAGCGCGAACAACCTTTCATTCCTTTTCCTTTGCTCGACATCCACCACATTTTTTTGGAATTCCGATTAAATTATTCACACCGCCAGAAAGCGTATGTTGCGGAAATCAGTACATAACGAAAAAAAAGATAAACTGTTCTTGTTCGATATCATATTTTTTTTTTCTTCTCATAATACAACTCTTTGTTGATTTTTCTATTATTAACATAGGAAATTTCTAAAAGCGATTTTTACGGTTTGATCTAATTTTATAACGAATATATTTAATTGATTCATTAAAATATTAAAATTTCTTGTTTTAGTTTTCTCTTTCTCGATTTGTCAAACAAGCCTATTAATTTTAGTATCATTTAGAATAAAGTATTTCTAAAAATGTAAATTCTCACATACATATATTAATTATATAAAAAAAATGAAAACACGTTAATATTTACAGCTTCTTCGAAACATTATTTTAAATCACTTTAATTTAAAACCCAGCTCATAACCTATAAATAAACCTTATAGTAGGACGAAGGAGAGTCAAAAGCTGTAGATCATATTATTACTGTTTTTATTATATATAAATTAATAATCATTAAAAAAGAAAAATATTCCCACTGTTCGAACTTTTTTTTATTGTTTCAATTATATGTCTAATGGTTTAAATCTAAGTCAAAACTTAAAAATAAATTTATTGGCAGAGCGGAAAGTCTACAATAAATAACACTTTATGTATAGGTAAACACAAAAATATTACATATTATTTTGGTTAATAAATAATTATCCCATTTATATCAAATATTTGTAGTAGGACGTTCAACAATTTAAGTTTTAAATGCAAATATTGAGAAATAAAACACTTTTTAATAATGATTATAACTATAATTTAATACATAAAATTAAATATAATATCAACGAGTAACTGTCAAGTTTCAATACAAAATTATTGAAATTTGTTTAAATTCATTTAAATTTATAATACTATAATTATTCATAGGTGATATTTAGATATTTTATTATTATTATTTTAAACGAATCATAGCAGTATGGTCCACATCCTAAAGGTTCCCTGTTCCATTAAGAAAATGGCATTGTTGAAATTATTTATTAAATTTTAGAATATATATTTGAAAACTAAAACAAGAAAAGTTTTAATCACACCAAATTGAGCAAACCAGTGACGAATAATTAAATATGATCGACATCACTACTATCAAATTAATTAATTAATTAACTTCGAATAATTCCTTCCGTTGTCCTTCAAATTTATCTCAAAAATCTAAAATCATTTGATATAGATCTGAATTCCTGAAAATACTCATTTGTTTTCTAAATCAAGTCTCCAATATTATTCAATACTATTTTACTTTTATTATTATTTCATTCATTATTTTCGATTACTTTTTGCAATTCACTGTTATATCTTACAATTTAATATTTGCATGCACAAAGACGTCTATCATATTTTACAGAATAGTTTCTAAAGATTTTACTGACTATTAAAATTATGTTCTCATTGATTATTATATTATTAATTATATATAAATTTCCCAAATATTACTATACTATATTATTAATTATCGTCTGTCCACATCCTAAAGGAACTCGGTTCGATTTCCAGATACAACACAGGATTTTGTGGTTTCTTTCAGGGCATTTTTGGTGCATCTAGACATATGCTATCAACAGTCATCAAAGACATCATCAGCAGAAATGAGAAAGACGAAAGAAAGGCACAGCTCGAAGAACAGAGTGCAGAGATGCAATAAGAGAGCATAGAGACAGAAGTACGGAGTAACTTGCAATAGAAACAACATGGTCAGAAAGACAATGGATAACTCCGGGTTCTGCATGCTTGTTTGAGCTGTTGATGATGAACAAGCTGTTGACCTATGGGATACAGCTGTTGGGAAGAACTAGCAAATCTAATATTGCTATTATACAAAGATTCCAGTCGAAAAGCCTAAGAATAATCATAGGAGCTCCATGGTACATCACAAACAGGAGAATCCACGAGCATCTTCATATAGAAACAGTGGAGGAAGCCATTATGAAATATAGTAGCAGATACCAAAATAGGCTAGAAAAACATCCAAATGACTTAGCTATCAATATTCTTGATAATAGCTTAACAACGAACCGACTGAAGCGATGTAATTTACTGGATCTTCCAATGAGATTTAACATCTAAGTAGCAATTAAGGGAAAACCGCCAGTGGGCGCTATCCAATATGAAATTGTCATTTGTCAACCGTTAAACCATTTACTGAATGTTTTGATATAAAATAAATTGTAAATAGAAACAAACGTTGTACAAAAAAAGTTTAATATTTATTGTAAATAAAATAATAATATTGATTGCAAAATCAGAATAGAATGAAATAAACATAATACACTAGATACAAAAAAACATACTTAAATATCTTTCTGCCTAGAGAGTACTAATTATGTTATAAAAATTAAACATATTATAAAAGAATAAACTGCATTCTACAATAGCCAATTTATTTGTACAGGCCCAATTTGAGGCTAATGAAGGTATTTTTTGTTATTTGAAAAGAAAAGAAAACAAATATAAAATATCTGATCCAATAGCTATCTCTCTGACCACTCATTATTTTGCTATTAAGAATTTTATATAATTATTCCATAAAAGAAACGCTTGATTTTTTTCTCGAACTTTTATCACACTTTATAAATTTTAAACATTATTTAAAATTTTGAACTATTTATATTTTATTAGATATTAGTAAATTCTACAAAATAAAAAATTGGAAGGAAAAACCAATGGTCGATAGCCCTTTGGCCAGCCTTTCTATTATTATTATTGTTATTTAGTCTATATAAAATTGATTATGTTTTATTTATATTGAATTATCTCATTTAATTATTATATTTAGAATTATTTTTTGTGTTTTATAAAATATGAAATAAAAATATACTGTGGATGCGCCGGGCATTAATAACCACATACAGTTTGTAAGGATCGATAGAATTTCAAGGGTAATTTGATTAATTATAATATTTCTTCAGTAAAAAAGGTTATTGATGTCCATATTTTGTGAAATTGTGGGAAAATCTTCGATTGTTGAAAAGCAATCGTTTCTCAAGTTTTATTGAAGTCTTGAATTCTGTAGTAGAGTTAATTTAGGAAATTTATTAACCAAATTGATTGAATCGAAATAGCATAGTTGGACATAATGAAAATTTAATAAAAGACAATTATTGAAAAAATATTAATGCAAATAACATTCAACAGTGAATACTCTTAGGAAATGTGGATGTTAAGTCTTGAATTATAAGTTTGAAAGCGACATACCCGACATAGATATTAATTTCACATTGCAAAAAAAAAATAATTGTAATAAATTAAAATTTGGAATTCAATATCAATTTGCACATACGGATTTTCCAAATTACCAAATTACAATTACAGTATATTGTAGTTATTACTTATTATATTATATTCATGTTTCTATTGCTGGGTTCTGCAACATTTTTTGAAGTTATGATTTATCTTTCATTTTATTTGATCTTTTTTAATATTTGATTTACATTCATCAATTTCATAACGTTGAAATAATTCTATTTATTCTTGTTTACACATTCATATTTTATGTGTATTATGGATATTTATGGATAAAATAAAAGGCTGATAATGTAAGTATGCAAATAAAAAATACAGTATTTTGTCTTATATAGAGGAAAAAAACTATCACTTATTCAAATAGCATGTGCTACATACTAACTGTACTTAAATATCCTTTATACATGTTGTTTATATGAAATATTAATTTATCATTGTGCAATATAGCAATATGAAGAGAGAAAAAACGCATATTTCACAACATATTTTTGCATCATTGACCATGCCTTTATAATCAATTATCCTAAATAACGGATATTTCATTTAATTAACGGAAACATTGTCACTTATCTTTGTTTTCTTATTCCACTTTTTGCGGTATTTACGACAATGGCTATACTTTTTTTCTAAAACATCTACAAATTTTACATGGTTGAATAATACATCTTTTTTTAAACACCGTATAATACAATAGAAGTTTACCTCATTTTATTGAATAACTTCCGCCCCAATGTATAATATATGTTGTCGATATATTTAACAGTATTTTTGATATATCTTTTAAAATATATTTTAAAATGAAACGTTAACTAGTTAACATTTTTTGTCAAAGATTATAGATACGGTCCAGTGAAATTAATTTATTAAGCAGTTGAATTACACTTTGAAATGGTTGGAATGAGATTTTGAGGCATGAAATTGAGAATATTCGTGGGCGTAAATTAGAAATTCCACTCGAAAACGTTTCATTTTGTTCCAATTTTTGTTGTCTTCGCTAATGATTATACCACTTTTAGTGTAAAAAAATACCATTTTTGCTACACACACACAGAGATCACTATCGGAGCGTTCACAACAAACAAGTACCGAATTTTCTCTTTTTTAAATAATTTATAATATGCGAAGTTTCTATTCCATTTCTTGTATTCGTTTGCTTCATTTCTTTTCGCGCTGTGCAGGTATTTCTTACGTTTCGGGAAAGGATACCGAAAATGTAATTATTTCGCGCTGCCTGCAACATAAATTCGATATGAAATCGCGGCGCGCCTCTTACGCAACACAGATTTTATGTTAATTGGGTTTATGTGCGAGCCGAAGCAGGTGACGGAAATTGAAAATTTTTTAGGCATAAATTCTAATGGGCTGAGTAATACGTTCATTCCTATTTTCTTCTATTTTTAATTCCACAACAATTAATTAAAGTGAAAGAGATCTGCGGAATGAGCTCACAAGCTGAGTCAATTATGTACTAGCACAGTTATTTTTTTTTATTTTGACTAATAGATTACAATAAAAAAGATGTTGTTACACGAAAATCATCTCTTTCAACTAATTAATCAAAAGCTACAACTTATGAACATTATAATTATAATAATAATAATTATGATTATATTTATTGCAAAGCTGAATGGCTAAGAGTCCTTTCATCACAAATTTAATGCTAAAAGTGCTGGTAGAAATCTCACCAAAAAAGCTGATAAGATTTAAAAGGTGCAAGGCAAGAGGCCGTAATTAAAAGAAGAGATAAAAATAACCACAAACTTATTCATACAATAATTTTGAGCTATTGGTTAATAGTAAGTACGAAACTTATACTATTTAATTAAACTAATGTTTTAGCTAAAGAAAATATATTAATATTGTCGTTTATTTATATTCATGTTTTTATGTATAACCAATATTGATCATCAACATTTTTTTTTATTTTAAATGAATCTGATGAATTTCATATAATCATATTTTTTATAATAAAAGTAGATTTTACTTTAAAAGCGGTAAATTCTACTTTCAAATTTTATAATTCATATTGATTAATTTAAAGAAATAAAAAAAATTACTATACATGAATCATAATAATAATAAATACGATGGTAAATTTAATTTATAGAATACTAATTAGCCTAATTTTAACTAACTAACAAGCTGCAATAGATAAATTAAGAATAATGCAATTACAGGGAAAAATAATAACTTTCGGTAGAAAAACTCATTAATCAACAATGAACAAGCATTGGAAATTAAGGTAGACTACTATTTTTGTGATTTATAGATACGTTTTTTTATACAGACGAAGTTACAGTTGAGAAAGGAAGACATCAAAACGTGGATAAACATCCAGCCTGAAGCATGCCTTTCACAACGACGTTCTTAAGTGATTTAAAGCAACATTAGGAGATACTTAAAGGAATTATTTAAGATAATGGCCCAATAATTGAAAGTAGTTCAAAGAATTTGGAAAATTGTAGCAGACACATTAAAGAAAGTAAAATAAAACTTTAACTAAACTCCGCGTAATAAATGCATATTTTTCATGAAATATTAACTACAAATAAATATTATAAATCATGATAACTCTATTCAAATATGTTATAATTTAATGCAAATTTTAGACAAATATTTATGTTATTTATTAATCGAATTATTATTTTTTAAATCTTTGTATGTGAATTAAATTTGAATATTATAAATTATATTGAACGCAATAATCTATATGAATTACGGCAGTATTTTCATCTTAGATACTATATTTATAATTATATGTATATGATAAATTACAAGTTTAATAAATACAATGAAATCTTTCATTGTTATCTACCATTTATACTGTTCTCATAATATTCATCATCATGTACTCTTGAGAAAATAAAATTCATGTGAAATTTGTTGATAACTTAAACAATACTAACCATTAAATCATCTAAAATTACGTTAATGTTTTTATAACAGTAGTAAAATAATATAACAATATAAAAAGAAATTGTGTGTAAAGTTTGTGCTTAAAATAACTGTCTAGACATTTTTTTATAATTTCTTAGTAAATTGAGACAGACATGTATACAATAGCAAACTCATATCAGATGCAAGTGTTTAATATAATTCATGCATTAATTAAATACAAACATACATTTTATATAAAATTACATGCAACTGAATTTGCAAATTATTATAAGCAATGCTGATTTAATTATTTAGATATAGACAAACCTCATTTGAAAGATATGATGTTGCTTGAAACAAAACATCATTTTCATAGGTAAACATACGAAGTTATTATTCAATGCTTTATTAATATAAGCAACGTTAAACAAAGTTTGACTATATCATCAATCATTTAGACCCATAAGCCTACTTCCTATTATATCAAATGTATTATCATAAATAACAATGATCTAATACTAAATCACCAATTATAAAGGATCTGGATTAAAAGCGCTATTGCTCTGGAGCATTCTTACATGTATCACAAGCGTACTTGTGAGAGTGTTCGATGCAGTAACAGATTTGTATCCAATCAAATCAGGTATACGACAAGGAAGCATGTTAGGACCTATTTTGTATATAATATATACTGCAGATATGCCCCTAACTGATAAATCAGCACATTTGCTGATGATACTGTAATATTATCATCTATTGAAGATTCATGATTTTTATGACATTACCTGCAAGAAACTCTGAACCTAATACGAGAATGGCTAAAAATTGAGAATAAAGGTATATGAATCAAAATCAGTGCATGTTACCTTCACCATGACAAATGAATAGTGCCCACCAGTAACTATCAAGGGAAAAATAATACCGACAGCCAATGAACTTAAATACCTGGATATGCATTTGGATAGAAGATTAACCTGGAAAGACTACATTCAAGCAAAAAGAGAACAAGTTGAAATTAAATTGAGGAAGCTGTACTGGCTATTAAGGGAAGACTAACCAATTTCAAAAGAAAACAAACTATTGAAATATAAGGTATTTTTATAGCCAGTCTGGACCTATGGAATTTAGCTGTGGGAAAGCACTAGCAAGTCTAATATTGCTATTGTACAAAGATTCCAATCGAAAAGCCTAAGAAGTATCACAGGAGCTACATTACCAACAGTAGAATACACGAGGATCTTTAAATAGAAACAGTGGAGGAAGCCATTATGAAATATAGTAGCAGATGCCAAAATAGGCTAGAAAAAAATGTAAACGAATTTCCGATGTTTACAAATATATACAGAATAAATAACGATTTTTGTTTGAAATAGTATGACATTCTTTTTAGAGAGTAATTACATGCCTTGGGGTAAATGAGCCGTGGGGTACATGGTTGAACGTTCATTAAAGATTATTATTAATTGCGTTTCCATAAAATTATCGGTCGCATTTCGCATTGACATACATCTGGCTGAATATTGTAAAATTTGTAATGGCATAACATCGACACAAGTGTATTTGCACTCGAACGAGTGTGTCTATTTGGTATTATAGCATAGGAATAGTATTTTGCGTTGCACAATCAATAATTGCCGCGCGGCCGATTGAATTCATACCACACAAACACGCCAATTACAATACAAATTAGTATAATTATTTTATTGCCTTTTTATTTCTCCTTCAGAGCGACCAACTGGGCCAGCGCAACGTATGTGGAATATACGATATGCATGAACATATATGCAAAATAATTCGCCCATAGCTCATAACATTAATATTGAGTTACGCAACGTCCTCCGCGCTCTTTCCTTCTCCATCTCCATATAACACAAACGCTCTCTGTTTCAAGCGCATTCAACGATCAAGAAATAATAATAATAATAAACAAAAAGAACGAAATATTTGCTGCATTGATATTAATCTAATTTACTTCACTCTGCAGTTTCATTCTAAATTACCTTTAATTGCACAGCATGTCAGTCTGTCACAACTATTACGCAAACTCCTTAATTTTTATTACAAACGTAAGTCGTTTGGAACTAGAACATTTATTTACCTCAAATTAGTTCCTCTTTTAGAAAAACAATGCCTTGTTATTGAATTCCGTACATATTTTATACATATTAAGTTTAAATAATTCCTAAAGGAATTTGAAAATCAAAGGAATTGATGACTGTACATAACAATGAAAATACATTGCACCTAATAGTCGGTGTTCTTGATGATAAAATTCTGTTCAGAGAGGAATGCGTTTTTATCAGATGTTAAATATCAGAAAATTTATGTTCAGAATCCTAAATGTTCGTGAACCGATTGCTTTCTATAACAATAATTATATTGTTTTTTAAGTTAGAATCATATTTAATTATAAATTATGTATCAACCATACTTATTTTTTTAAATTATATATTTAACTACTTAAATGCACTATTTTTAAGAACTACAAATACACTACAAATGTGCACTCTTTAAATATAGTTTGTTTTTTTAAACAATGTATCATAAATTTTATATTAATTCATTGTTTATTCCAAAACATACATTATCATCCATCAAATATATTGATTAACAAAAACTACAATATCAACATTGTAGAAATGAAATATCGAATTTTATCGTTAACATAGTCCAGCCCATAAACTAATTAATTTAAAATTAAATTATATACTTGATTTGAGTATTTCTTACAATTAATTAAATGTTACCTAACTACTACTAGCATTTTATTGACTCGTTGATAATTCACAAGGATTAATTTTAATCTGGAGATAAAGTTAAATTGAAATAGAGAATAAGAGATCAAACACTTCTAAGATAAAATTTGAAAATATATAAAATATATATATATCAATTAATTTTTGCAAAAAAAGTCTTTGAAAGAATACTTGTTGAATAATTATTTAATTGGCCTTTAGCAAGTCACATCAGAGAAAAGACATGTATCTTAAGAATGGTGTTCTTTAAAAAAAAAAGTTTATAGTTCAAAAGTTGCATTAGTGTCTGTACAAAATATCATCAGAACCAAATAAACACTCAATTTCGATATTTATCAAAATTATTAACATCTTCTTTTTTCTCTGTTTATAAAACCCTGCAACGTATAAATGTTATTTTTTATAATAATAAACATCTTTATTAATCACAAAATGTGACTAAAAGGCTAGCGACCTAAGACTTTCGGCCCGTTATTTTCTATTAAAACTAATTTTCTACATTTCCAGAATTTATTACTTTTATTTAGATTTATGTTTAAGAATATAAACATTGTTGTTATTATTTTTTTTTCAATTTGTCCGAGAATAGCATCGTTATTTTAGGATCAAAATATACATTCAACAATGTAAAATGTTAAAAATATGAACTAATACTTGCACAAACATATATATGACCTAGATTTAATTACTAATAACAAAACAGACAAGCACGTCCAATTCATTAGTATGCAAATTGATAGATTGAAAAATGGCAGTAAGTAAGATTTATGTGTATTATTTGTGATTATGTACGAATACATAACACAAGGAAGTGACACAAGACCTGAAAAGAATAAAGAGAATACATAGCAAATACTAGCAGACTGGTAGAAATATAACAAATGACCGGATAAAATTAAAAGGGAAACAAAACCACAAAATATAAATCTACATATAGGGATATTATAAATTTGACTCATTTGCTATATCAACCTTTAGGATTGCCGAAAATAACTACAGCAGAAAAACATAAGCAAAAAAATGTATTATGTATAAAATAAACATAACAAAGTTAATGTAAATTATTTTATTAAAAAATATAAAAAAAGCCTTGATTATTATATATGTGAAGAGCTAATATACACATTTTTTGTACTTCAGATTCATTGGATAAATGAGGTAATAGAAAACTAATAAAAGTCATTAGCAAAAAAATAGACTCATCAACGAATGACTAATCATTCTCCTCACAATTGAAAGAGTATTGGATCGTTTCAAAGCTAAGTTCACATTACGCAATACCCAGTTGAAAGGTATAAAGAAAGCAGTGTTAAGGAGAGCAAAAACTAATTTATTATGATTACAATGATATTAAATAATATTCCATTATGAAAGTTTACCACCCTAGAAAATGTCAAACCACCACAAGATTTACTAAATATGTGCACATGTGAATAGGTTGTAAAATCAAATATACTATAAAAGAAAAAGAAAAACTAGTAAAATTATAGTTGACTTTATTCTCTATTATAGTTAAGTATTAATCAATATAATAAGATCCTATCATTTAATAATTGATTGGAACATAAATAAATATATACACTCTGTGTACTTATTTGTTGTTCCAATTTGGCGCGTAAGTACTACGGTTTTCCGCATTTGCATAAATCCAGGCAGCGGAGATAAATTAAAGGTACGGATAAAATGTAGGGCAGCGACTTCCTAAATGGCAGTGGCGGCCACTGCACACGTAACGTTTTCCACCGCATTATCGATGCATAACAATCTATCAGTTTTAAGCACACACAAACGCATATATATGATGACGTTTACTTCGTTCACTCTTTTTCTTTATTTGTATGTGTGCGCGTTCCTTTTTCACTTTTGTTGCTGTTGTATTCTAAATAAAATAATAAATGGTGAAAGTAAAACGAGCCCAGTCTCCGAAAGGTCCAGCACAAAATATTTTCCCAGCTAATGAACGGAATCGGTTTTAATGCGGTTACGCAAAACGCGCGCGCGTGAACGTGAAAAATTCTTTCTCGAGTCGCGTTTGTTTTCACAAAAGAATGCCGCGATTTATATCCATCGATTCGCGGATCCCAGAGATAGCGACGATCGCATCTGGTGCACAACAATTATTGCAAGACTGGATGATCATGATGATGTTCCATAGTGCATAAATTACTTTATTACGTGCGCTCGCGTGCACCGTGATCTCGACTCGGATTCAATGAAATCGGAAATCCATTGAAATCCCAATTAATTAAATTAATTAATTTGCCATTTCGAGTTCACGCACAAAGACTTGATGTGTGTAATCATCGCGTGCTTAATAGAGCTACAATTGGACGATCGCTTGAAACAAAAAAAAAGAGAGAATAGCAAGGTATTAATTTGCAATTACCTCTGAGGTACTAATTAATGTTATCTTGTAAATGTTCCATTTATGGACTAGTTAAGAAATTGTTTAAATTGCCTACATTGTTTATTGCACCTTGTTACTATTGCACATTTTGAAATTGTGACCGCTGCCAATGATCGAGGTCATTTCGCAATAATATCATTCTATACCATCCATACAGGGAATCGGATTAAAATTCTAAATAAAAACCTATTTTATAAAAAAAAATATTTTACAGCTACTACATTTATTTTTTCATTTCAGTATTGACGAGATTTTGTTGGAACAGAACTAGGGTGACACAATACACCTATGCCTCGCTTTACGGCCTAGATACGTTCCACTAAACTTGGCCGCAAAGCAAAAAGCCGTATAACGAATCAATTATTGCGCTTGCGCAAGATTTGCAACATGCAGATATATCGACATGGAAAATAAGTTACTTTTGCCGTTATAGCGAAAGATTTTAGGCCGTAAATCGAAAACGTGCCTTTATTGAAGAGGGCCGTTATAGCGAAATGCCGTATAAAGAACGGCCGCATAGCGAGGTACAGTTTATATGGGGCTGCTGCACCATTGCTAGAGAGAAGAATAATTCGATTGGCTAATGATAATATAGATATCTGTAAATATGTAGATTTGAATGACAAATCTTTTGTAAGAGTATGCCTTTTTCAAATATTTAAATAAGGAAATATTTCGTTTTATATTCTGTCATTATTTCTGCAGAAAGAATTTTTCTGCACCTTGTAATACATTTATTGAAGTTTGTGTGCCGTTTATATATAGAAAAAAGTCAATAATATTACTTCAATTATTCACGTTAATTAATTTACATTGTGAATTAGGATGGTTAATTGTTACATGAATACGAAACTAAAGCTGGTGATATTGTGATGAGGAAATTTTCCGGGTTGATTCTCTACAGTTCCAACAATGGAAAACGCTGCAAACAATTCTTCACTACAAAATTTAAGCAATTTGGAGATTATAAATAGGACTTTCCTACATTAACGAATAATTTACTTCACGTAGAAGTAAAAACGAAGTTACACAACCTTACTCCTAATTTGAAGTTTTTCAAAATGTAGTACATATTGTGGTGACTGCAAATGTTAATATTAAACATCGAATACAGGGAAACATTACAAGGAAAATACATGCAGGAATAAAGTTATTTAGAAAAAATAAACGGAATGAACAGAATTGTGTCGTAACTGTGGGATACTTGCATTTACTGAAAGCAGTCTACTCATTTATTGGAATATCTGCGTGCATTCAATAAAAGCAAATATTGTCAAATTTGTTTATATAATTTAATGAAATATTTCACTGTTGTGCTATGTTATATAAGCATCGTACATATTTTGTATCTAGCCTAATAGAGCTAACTGTATTAAATTAATCTATTTTTAAATTTAAAGTTATTGTATTAAAACATTTCATAATTATAAATTAAATGCATAACGGCCTTTCCCCATTTGTAACAGTTTATGTATTTATGTTTGCTTATTGTTGTAAATATGTTTTAGTTATTATTATAAAATAATTTGACATGAAACATCTAATAATTTTAAAAAATCAATCAAGTTAGCATAAATTATTGCAATGTATTGTCAAATTGTCAAATGTATTGAAAAATAACGTTTTCCATAAAAAGAGCAATGAAAGCTCAACGACATATAAAATAAATAAACAGTAATATTATTATTGACTGAAATGTACAATTAATTAATTTGTATTTTAACGATTAACTCTATTACTACCATCACCAATTGGTGATTATAGATGGGGTTTTCTTATTTAGTATGAGTTTCGAACTTACCAATTCGAAATTTTTGGTACAGGCAATAATATTGATATCATGAAAATTAAACTATTTTGTACTATAATTGAAATAAGTTAGATTATATTGAGAAACAAATAAATATATTTCAATTCGAGATTACAAACAGTATAACCAAACACTTAAGGAGTCTGTTATAGAAATTACTTAGCTATAGGGCAAATGTTAATTAACAGGAACAGTCACAGAATGAAAATTAAGTATATACAAGAAATTAGGCAATCTGGAATAATGCCTGAGCACAGTAAAATATAAACTCAAACGAAGAGAGCCGATAAATGAAAAATGACTTGTTAGAAAGATTGGTCCTGTTCTATGTACACGAAAATATATCACGCATTAAACCGCTTAAACAAAAATAATGGACTGTCGACGGAAGTAATTAACGTCATGGCCAAATAACATCCTGATGCCATGCCAAACCAAAGAATTGTAATTGAAAAAATCAAACATATTCGAGGAAAATAGTGAACCAACATAGAGTCATAGACGAATTCATTAGAGTCAAGGATGGTTCAAGAATTATAGTTACCATAATAAAAAAAGGAAACCTCTTTTAGAGGTGGAGAAATACAGTACTTTCGGTACTTTTGTAAAAACTATACAAAAAATATCAGAAATAGATCAGGTAGTATAGTCTCCTTCTCTTTATCGTCTAACATCATATATTTATCCTCAATTTCGATGTTACAATTGCAACGTTTTTGTAAAAAAAAAATCGAAAAAGTACATTTAAAACAATACAACTATACTAAATCATGTAACAAACATAGCTTCCCTCCCTTCAAAATATTCTAATAAATAAACAAACTGAATTCTTTCTTTTGCCTATAATTAAAAGTTTATAAAAACTTGACACTATAAATAATCTAAAATAATGACATAATGCAAAATTACAACATAATACAAAGCTATTATTAAGGAAAGGATTCATTTGATTTTTTTGTAAATTGATAATCATTATTAAATAATATTATATTCTTAAAATTAATGAACGTCACTTATATAACTTCATTTACTTACATTATACATCCACCATAATTATGCCTTCTACTTCTATTGGATCTTCTAACCAAAAATGCCATGTCCAAATGTTCATTGAATGAAATTCCAGATTGTTTGTATTCTATATTCACTCACGAGATTATTTATGCGATATTCACGTCACGGAAAAGAATAACAACTAAATGACACAAGAAATATAAAATGTTCTACGATATCATGATAATATGAATCTTAATATTAAAATAATGTATATTATGTATTACTGAAAATTGCTTTCAAAATAATCTACCATTTAACTTGAGTAACAAAATAATATTGTATTCAGAAGGAGAGGAATTAAATGAAGTACCCATACAATTTGAAACTGCAAAGATGGACAAATATTTAAATATGATCCGGGAAGGATTAGCTGGTTTTGAAGCTGCGAAAGTTATAAAAGCAGTAAATAATAATATTGCACGCTTTAATTTACGAATAAAAGGTCTAAAAGACAATTAATACAGGACCGATATAAAGTAGGTCTATCCAAAAATATTCGGAACCAATTAAACACGTAATACGAGGACTTACTATATTTAGTTTCTAAAAAGGCTTAATAATATTCAATGTTTTGAACTATATCTATTTTAATAGTACTGAAAACTAATTATTAAAAATAATCACTATAGCATCTTATTTCATTAATATTATTAAGATAGTTTTACTACAATCATAAAATATAAAAATAATAAGAAATCATAAGGAAATCAACAGGGAAATGTAGTTGAAAATCGATTATCCATTATATAGAAAAATAATTTATTTATTGTTTCCATTTATATTCACTTTACAAAGTTAATTCTCTAAAACCTAACACGCAAAATGTTAATATCAAGGTCACAACTTCTTCAACGCCTTCTTGGCATAAATTTCTTTAAACTCATTTGCAGCATCCTCCAACAGCATACTCATAATATCCTTTGTGACCTCGTCCTTAACAATAAGCTCATCCTTCTCATAATTAATCCACTCAGTCTCTTCAGCAGCCGATTCTACAATTAACAATCTATCCACATTATCGCCTTTTTTCGAACTCCATTTAATGACTTTATTCTGCTCGCTGAAACCAAATATTTCTTTCAACCTCTTTTCGAATAGAGCCTTCAGACCATTCCGATCCAAAGGTCGTCGGAAATTGGTCTTTTCCGATTTCATCCACGACACTATAGAATCTTCATAGAAGAGCTGATAATGATTTAACGCAATCTCCTTGCAGAGATCGAAAACAAAAACAGCACTCTCTTTATTGGGTCCTATCAAATTGACCGGGCAACATATCGTTTGAAGAGTTTTCTTCCTGTTAGATTCAAACAAAATCTTTGAAAAAGTTTCCACAAGAGACTCTAATTCATGATAATTGTTGGGAATGATTGTTTGAGGTGTTAATACGGGTGGTTTGTACGGTGGTGGTGGTTTATTCGGAATCTCCCTTAGATAAAAGTACACCTCCTTTGCTTGCTTCTGTTGTCTTTTCAAGTGTTTAATCTTAAAAGGATAATTTATTAAACACATTAATTAGTAAAAAAAAGAATTATAATCTATACTTACTTCTTGTTCTATTGCTAATTGTTTCCTGTGTAATTCTTCCGCTTCTATACCATAAACATCTTTAACTTCCTTAGCATCATTTGGTGAACCTGAGAAATATTGACATATTATGTTATGCTAAACTATTAATGTAATAAGTACATACCTAATTCTGGAGAATTTTCTGGTGAAATTACTGTAGTAATATAAATATCCTGCACTCTTTGATTCTTTTCAACAACAGGACTTTTCAGATTGGCATCACATAAAATCTCTTTAACCCTTTTCTTTACTTCAGATTGTTGCTCTCTAGTATTATTGTCAGACAGCAAACTTTCCTGGTTGTTAGATGAAATATGAATTTCTTCACTAACAGAAGAATCAGCTTCATTTAACTGCATTTCCCTATTCAATTTATTTTTCTTAAGACTTTCTTCTGTTGAAACTTGAGACTCTTCAGATGAAATCTTAGTATAATTATCGTCATCAAATTTCAACTGCCTTCTAGTTGTAGATTTATTCGACGCCACCTCTTTATCACTCGATAATGACAAGTTAAAACTAAGAGATTTAATTATTTCTGATTTAGTTACATCTTGTTGATTTTCATATATATTTTTAATCTCTTCTAAGCTATTTGAATCGTGTACTGTTATATCACTTGTGTCTGTTGGTAAAGTATGAACTGCTTGTTCTGGTTTTAATTCAATAATCTCTTCTATCTCAATACTGTCATTGCTTTGATTTATTGAATTTTCATGTGGTGAACACACAAGTTCACTTTCAATTTCATCCAGCATTATTTGATTGTTTTTCGTAGTATTTTTATAGCATTCACTTACATCATTCACAGTCTCCAATTTCTCAGAAAGTTCTATACTTTCGGCATTTAAAATGTGATCACTGAGTAGTTGATTTTCTTCTGAGTGGAGTATTAATTCATCAAGAATGCTAACTTCATTTTTCATTTCATCTTGTAAACTTGTTACATCAGCTGAGGTAGCCAAAATATCCACACTTAATGACTTCTGTTGACTTTTAGACTCACTTGATTGGACTTCATTATCACTTTCCAAAATACTAATATCATCATCCTTTTGCTGCTTGGATTGACTTAAATCGGTAACATTTTCATCAGATTCAATAGAATAACTATTATTTATTGATTCCAAAAATCCACTTAAATTGCTTATATTTTTAATTGAATTATTTTTTATTTCCAGGCATTCTGCAGATTTTGATATTAACTCATGAAAACTGTCAAATTCCGAAGAAATCTTAGATGATTTCAAATTCGTTTCTTCATTGGATTTTATTGATAAATCTTCAGCAACATCGTCTTTTATGGTAAATGAATTTGTAGATTCTTCTTTGCATCTAGATTTGCAATCTGGTTTTAAAATACCACGGTAGCTAGAAATACTTCCTTCTAAATCAGATAGTATTTCTGTATTTTGTATAGAAGTTACTTCTTGAACGCCTGAAGTAGTCATTAAATCAACTTTTTCTGAATAAATATTAACATTGATTTCAGAATCTTCGTTCGTGTCTGGGGAAGTAATAACAACTGATGTTGGAACTTTATGTTCTGTAGATATATCTGATTCATCAATATGTTCTGGCGAAGCAGACATTTCGTTTGTATGTTCTGAAGAGACATTAGCCTCCTGTGAACTTATTTTGTCGGAAAAACTTATTACTTCTTTAATACTGGACGACTTCGATATTGAGCTGTCATTTTCAGAATGATCATCTATAATATCATTTGTTGGAACTTTTGATATTTCTGAAACTTGACTTATTTCTTTCGATAATAATGATCTTGAATCATTATTTTCAGTAGAAATTGATGCATCTTTCTGATGCTCAGAAATATGTTTTTCAGATTGGAATTCTGTGGAATAATTATAATTGCTTATTGATGTGTTTTCAGTAGTTGCAAGCGTGTCATGTTCTTCATCATGTTCTTTTGAATGAGATTGTTTCAATTGAGATTCTTCTAGCGAAATCGTTTTGTTCTCATCATCTATAGATGATTTTAAAGATATGTTCAGTTCCATTGTTTCGTTTTCCGGGTCTTTTATAATATTTATTATTTTGTTCTCATTATCCTTTAAATGATCTGTTAATTGGATATTATCAATTTGACTAACGTTTTCTGTGATAATACTTGATGATTGCACTTTTTCTCGTGAAGAAATTTGGGCAGGTTGTTTAAAATCTATTGATAAAGATTTGGATACCTGTTCAATACTTTTATTGCAAATCTCGATGTCTTTAATGTTCCTTGTTATATCACTTTTAAGTGGTGGGAAGAGATTTTGTGTTAATTTAGTTGATTTGATGATGTGAGAATCATTTTGACTTGCCGCATTTTCTGTTTCAATTTCAACAGGTAACATCTTTTCTGCACTCATGTGTTCGTGAATGGATAAGGTATCTCCAGTGTTCATAAACAAGTCATCATGCATTTCCTCCTCCGTTAAAATGCTCTGTTCAACTGTTTTATGATAGCTGGGTGCTATAATACTTTCGGTAATATTTTGGTTGATCGTTTCGTCTGTTTTGAGGCTGCTCTCGCTGCCAATTTCTGAGGTATTTTCATTGGGTTCCTGGGTGTCTGTGCAAACGGGAGATCTAATACTAGTTTCAGGTACGTTTGAAGCAGATTCGGGCGGCTGGAATTGATTCGGTATTGAAGATAACTTATACAGTTCGGAAATCTCATCGGTGATATTGTTAATATTAGTGACGATTTCATTCAGCGTCGACTCGGATTGCTTTATCCCTTCCTCCAGCTTTTGTTCGGGTTCCAGTGCTTTGACTTCCTTGGATTTTGAGATGCGCTTAGCGTCCTTGCAGAAACGCTCGAGGGCTACTTGCGAGAGGTTATAAGTCTCTGAATCGGAGAACTTCTTATCATCTTTGAGACCGGTCATATTCTCCCAAAGAACATTCAGCTGAGAACCTTTGAAGCTGTATCTGCTCTCGTTGTTCGAGTTCTCTATGGTCACCGACGGTACCTGATTGATTATGTTGCTAGCTGCCATCTCCAGTTCCGTAATCTTTTTCTCCTCCTCGAGGAGCTTCTCGTGCCATTGCAGCAACTCCTCCGCGGCTTTTCTACGTTTTTGGAGAGCAGCTTCTCGTAACGAAAGGCATCTGGAAAATTAGGTGCAAGATGAATAGAAAACAAAGGGAAAAGCAGAGATAAACTAAAAGAACTAACTGAGGTGAATGTTTGGTATAAAATATCGCACGATGAGCGTATGCAAATTGCGTATGGTGTTTGGTGTTTGTAATACGAGTGTTTATTACGCGGTGGGCGCGCGCGTCGCGAATGAATGGGATCGGAAAATAAAGTTTACGCGGATGGTGACAACTGGGTGCACGCGTGCTGGTGGCTTCGTTGTATTAACTAATAACCAACAGCTACCGAACTGAATGAAACACACGTCTAACACTAATTTTAACAGGAAAAACAGAAGTCTGGCTCCGTGCCAAAGTAGATGTTCTAATATTAGGAGCCGCGCGCCCCGTTTGTTTTTTGATCGGTTTCCACCATAATTATAAACAACTCCAGTTAATTAGGGCCGAAATAGAATGACTGACGCCACCCGAAACGCAATACGCCGCAGAATTTCTATCTGAATCTCATTCTGACGCCCGATCCGTAAAGAAATTTACATTCGCACGCTAACAACTAACGCAAACTCTAACAAAACCATCACCTCTTTGATCATCTACATAAATTTAAAAAAAAAAGCAAATTTTACAAAATCTTCAAAATAATTTTATAGTAAAATGATTATAATTATTGTACCCTAACACAAATTCACATTAATAATTCCATTAAAAAAAAGAATCATTACACAATATGCAACATCAATCAACAATAAAAAAAAACTTCTTTTAATTAATTAATAAATCTTTGTTTTAAAAAAAAGTTATTCTATTTCATTAGGTTCATTAAAAACTTTTTATTTATAATTATTTCAGAAAAGTCCTCTAGTTAAAAGCAGTTTGTTTTTTGTTAATTTTATGTACTTATAATTTGTAACTCGCAATAAACAATATTAATAATTGTATATATTGTAATACTAATCAAATCAAAATAAAACATTCTTAAATAATGCATATTAAATATTTAGATATAATTAATATACTAGTTCATGGGTATTTAGTATCCAATCATATACAAAAGACAAAATCTAGTGTAAACTTGCATTTTAAATGAAACAAATTCTTATAGTTTAATGTGTCTCGGAATTCTCTTGATTGCTTAAATTGAAATTATTTCAAATCAGAATCATTCAACATTTTTTAATAGTAACTAATTTTATTATTAATAGTTGATATAAAATACAGTTGTTGAATTATAGATGATTTTATAAATCTTCAATATAATATTATTTAACTAAATTTGTTGAACCCTTTCAATTCAAAGAAATATTAGCAGAAGTCTTTCTGTCCAATCTATTTCCGATCTAATTATTGTTGTTCTAAATTATTAAAATGTATATAAAAAATATATTTGAGGGAGGGCTACCAAAATTTGATTTGCTCCCAACTAAGGATAGACCGCTACTGAAAGTGTACGTTCGTATGAAATTCGAATACTTTCGTGCGCATGAAGTCCTTATAAATGATTCAATGTTTCTTCAAAAGTTTAACATTAACTATTCGTTGCATTAGCCATTTCACCTACAATAACGTCTGAGAGCCGTTGTACGTCAATCAGGCCAAACATCACGAGTACAAGCAGTGGCGCGTCGATCATGCTTAATATAAGATTCACGCTAGTTTCTTGTATAATAGTTGTCTACGACTTATCTCAAAATCAGTTGTGTTATTCTTGGCCGAATTTACACATTCAAATATATGCCTTAAACATATTAAAAAAGTATCCCTAATAATGTCTTTAAGAAAAAAACTTTTTATAGTAAAAACTATTTTCCAAAGCGTATTTAAATAACTTCATTGTTGCTGCATTGAAACACTTACATTTCTTTGCAAAATATTGTGCTGCTCTGTGACGATGTTCGAGTGTTAGCGACATACTGCGCATATATCAGATATTTGCATGTATATGTGAGTTTACCAATCGCTTAACGTACATTCGCTTAGGGTACAATAATTTTTAAACGTATCATATACTTTTACTGAATGAATACTGTAGAAACACCAAATAGTAACATAATTTTGTATTTACCTTTTCGCATTTTCAGTCATATTATGAGCAGCCGCATCCTTCACGATTGATTTGTCAGATTCAACAGTTCCATTATCTGTTCCTTCTACAGTATATCTACTAATGATCGATTCTGAACAAGAAGTATATAAGAGATCATCGGTGACGGAACTCATCATCTCCTTGCGATGATAGCTCAACACTTTCAGAGGCCCAGAACGTTTTCGATCTGCAGTTGGAGTTCTCTTCAGTTTCGTAACACTTCCAAAATTTGAAAGTTGAGCCTTTATCATATTCCGTTGTTCCTTCAGAATAGTCTTTCTCTCCTTCGATGCGGCCTTTTGCATTTGCTTCAATCTGATGAAAACAAAAAATTATTATTAGCAAAACAAATAACTCGTAATACAAAAAAAAAACTTACTTTTGCATTTCGTGATTTTCGTGTTGTAGTTTAATCACCAAACCGCGTTGTTTCTTCTTCACGGCCGACGCTTCTTCTGCCTTGCCGGTTTCCAACAAATGCCTTAAAAATGCCTCATTACACACTTTTCACTTTCTAATTATCCACACTTTTCACTTACTTTTTCTGAATTTCGAGCCACGCCAATTGGCCTTTCGTTCTATCGAGAAGCGACTTCTCACGAATCTTGAGGATCGTTTTTAAATTCTTAATGCGCTCGTCCTCATCGCTTATCAATCGATCCAGCTGTTTATTCACAAAAACGGAAAACAAATTAATCACCAAGTAAACATATTAATTGTAAACTAAATGTTTATTTATCAAACAACAATCGTTGTTTCGCAAGGGCAAATGCAACAGGATTCCGCACTGATTAATCAAATTTAAAATAAAGTATTACCATTCCTATCGAGATGCCGGCATGTAAATTTTCTGGATGTTGTGCGCTCATATTCATATATTCAAAATTCGTTTCATTCATCGTTGTCTCATTCATTGTGGTTTCTGGCAAATCGGACACCTCCATGAATTGTTTGATCATCATTGAAGTATCATTTAATCTGTTTTCGAAATTTTTCGAATGTTTTTCTTTCGGCGGTGTAGTGTAACTTTTATTCTGTAAATCCGTAAGAGACTAAAACAATAAATGAAGGTAACACAAGATTAAAAATACATACATCTACATGAAATCTAAATAACAAATATATATAATATACACTAAAAATATTATTCAAATATTAAATATCACATTATAAACATACATTACATTAAATTACCTTATTCACTTCCACAAATTGTCTTAAAGATTGATTAAAATCATTAAGCAAATGTAATTCGGCTTCAAAAGTTACATGCATTTCCTTTGAATTCTCCTAAATAGAAGATATAACATTAATATGTGATTTATAAACAAATATAAATAAGGTAAAACTTACAGTTTTATTGACAATTTTCTCTTCCGGTGGCTTTAAGCTGTCCAAGTTTTCACTTTCTGAATTCTCTTTATCAGAGATTGTGCGCAAAGACACATTAGGTGCTTCAAGAGCTAGTGCTTTTGGCATCTTGCTACTTGGTGTATGAACACGCCTGGTTCTTACACTACTATTGAATCCTACCATATAGTTTCTGAAACTATCCAATTCCTCTGTACCATTGCTCTCGCGTTGCTCTTCTTTCAAAGTAGTTATATTAGAACTAATTGTACTGAACTTTTTTCCATTTTTAGAATCAGCTTCAGTGATAGTACCGCGACTACTACTACTTTGTGTGCTTGAAGTCTTACTGGAATAAGTCGATACATTTGAACAGATTGTGCTCAATCTCCTCGCAACTTGAGATTCATAGTCGTTTATACTATCATCCTGTGCAACCTGATGATTACGTGTATGTAATTTTAGAGATTTCAATTTGTTGGTATCAATGTTCAGGGAATAATCTGCAGACGGTTCTTTCTTAAGAAGTTTTACACGTTTCGGGAGATCTGGCTTCTTAAAAATCAAATCATCATTTCCGTGATCTACTATCTTAGTCCGTCTACTAGTTACTCCAACTGGAGTGCTACTACTAGAGATTTCGTTAACAAGTTTAAATCTGTTTGCTTTTTCTGGAGTAACACTATCATTTTTCAATGTTTTTTCGATCATCTCCTTCACTTCTCTTACAGATTTCAGATTATCACATCTGCTTGATCCTTTAACTGGTATATTGAGCTTTCTTTTAAGAGTTGAGATAAAATTATAAGGTTGAGTTTGTGGACCAACTTCTAACCAATCTGGGATTTTCAATTTTTGTGTCTTATATTCAAAATCTTTTTCATTCTTAGAACTTTTATCTAACTTTTCTTCCAATATTTCTTCTTTATCTTTCTCCAGTTTTTTTCTTGTTAATTCAGTCTTAAATAAGACCCTTTGTCTGTAACCTTTATAGTAAGCTTGTATTTTAGTAGCAAATTTGTTCAAATCTTCCTTTTCATCAAGTTTTTTAATATTCTCAAATTCATTGCTATGTGTTTTTTTAATTTTAGGGGTTTCCTCTATGGTTTTATCCACTTTATCTAAATCCAACTTTACTACTGCCTTAGATTTAACACTAGGTCTTCTGGTTTGACCTAAATATTGAATAGGAAGCTTAGGTTTTGCTGAAGGAGGATCTGGAGATTTTTCAAATTGAACAGGTTTTTTCTCTCTAGATCTTGATCGTGCTCTGTTATGTTCAGTAACCTAAATATAAATAAACGTATTAGTAAAAGATGATATAAATATAATAATAAACTTACTATTTGTAATGATTTTTTTTGTAACTCTAGCAGTTTTTGTTTTCGTTCTGCCATTAGAATCTTGGTGTCCTTTTCTTTATCAACAATTTGTTTAGATCTAAACTTATTTAACTTATGGCAATCCTTTTTAACTTCTACTTTCTTCTGCTTATTTGAATTATCTGACATTTTGCTTAATTTTAATTGAGGTGTTGAATTGAGAAGTACATCAGCCTCTATGCCCTTTGCTTTAACATCAACCTTTTTTGACACTGACCTACTAGGTTTCTGTGCAATGTTTTTGGTGTTCCTGTTTTCAGTTTTGAGTATGTTACGACTCTGGGCAGTCTTATAATTTTCTTGTTTGTGCATTGTGAATCCGTTGAGAGGAGTATTTTCCTTTTGTACCTTGTTGCCTGAACTGCTTGTGCCTGCAAGACCTCTCTGCAGCATCTCAGATAACTCATCTTTAAGTCTTTCAATTTCCTTCTTTGATTCAGAATTCTTCTGACTGAACAAATCATTTCTTGAAGACTTCTTTGGGGGCATTTCTTAGACTGGCTTAGACTAGAACACTTGAGCAATACACATATATGTACACAACCATATAGTATTTAAAATTTCAACACAACAAAATACAACAAACAGCTGATAGATATTTTATATCATTAAACAAAAAATCGATTTGTAGTGACACCGGTTTGAGAAACAAACGTTATAAACCGATTGAAGTTAGATAACCCCCCTCTCAATTCTACCTGTTGAATGTACATTTCACAAAAGCAAAAGTTATATAAATTGCCTTTAATACATTATGTGATACTTATGAATATAAATAAATATACTAATAATTAGCGTATTAGTTTAAAATGTAATAAATTTAGTATTTTTAATAAAATTCAAACAATCAGGTTGTACAACTTGTTGAGAAAATAATCTAAAAATCCCTAATAAAATTTAAATGTCAAATTCTGCTGCATTAGGGGGGGTAAAGCTATACGGAGAAAAATGGTAGCTGTGAAGTTGCAGATTTCTCATTCTCTGGTAGCCATACCAACTGTAAGAAAATAAAATTTTTACATTTGTGATTTAACATTTTCTAAATTAATGTTGGTATTGGTTGCATTCGGTTGTATCCGGAACGATTCGAAAATATTTTCATATTGTATGCATTGTATGACAATGATAAAACAAAACATTTAAGGTTAAGGTTATCGATTAGAGATGAGAACTTACATATTTCTTAAAAGGTAACACATTTAACTTGCTACTGTAAATCATTATTCATTGGTGTTCTTTTCTAGATTTGATTGTCCAAAAGGGGATAAGTGCAGCATCAAAAGGGAAGTGATCAACAAGTGAGGCTTTCATTGGGAAATGGATTTTATGTTCATTACATATGAGAATATAGTATTATATATTAAAATTATGAATTATTTAATATAAATATAAAATATTTACAATAATATTGACTTTTATTTCTGTATTATATTCTTTTTTAAATAATATACAATAATATACACACACACATACAAACTCACATATACGTGTGCATGTGTGTGTGTGTATTTTGTGTTTTACGGTTGGTATGGATAGGCTGAACGCATATTTCATGAGTTCCACTTTTTTAACACGCCTCTTGACGTACCCGTTACGTTATACAGTTTATGACAGTTAAGTGTCAACATGCTTTTGTAATTGAAGTTGATTGATTAATATTAAGGTTGTACGTTTAAGTATTCTCTTTTAATCAATTAAAGTGGACATGGCAGGGTATAAGGATGTGTTGGAGTCTGTGCGGGAGGATTTTGTAGAATACTACTTGTTTCCGAAACCAAGTATTTTAAATGATAACAGAGAAGAAGAAATAATGATTAGCAGTGTTCTTAGAGAAGCTAAACAAATAACAAAAAAGTATGTCAATAAATACATTTGGCACAGAGATGAATTTGCTTTGTCTGCGCGGACTGCTATCTCAAATATTCTAGCTAATGAGGAAGACAGAGGTAAAGTAATTTATAATTAACTAATATTTATTCATTAATTTATTATTTTAATTTCAGAACTGCTGCCATCCCATTTGTATGGTATAACACATTATGGGGATAACATTGAAGATGAATGGTTCATCGTTTATCTACTTATGCAGCTAACCAAAGAAATTGATGGACTAATTGTAAGGGTCACAGATGTAGATGGTGAATTCTTGTTAATTGAAGCTGCAGAGCATTTGCCTCCTTGGGCTAGGCCAGAGAATTGTGAGAAAAGAGTGAGTCATTTACCATTAATGTGTTAACCCTGAGATTAATGAGTCATTAATTACAGGTTTATTTATACAAAGGTCTGATTCACATTCTTGCACCTGAAGAGGAATGTGCTGAGGAGGATTATTCAGATGTTCAAGTTACAGATTCATTAAAAGAAATTCGTAACAATCCAGCATTAACTGTGGCATCTCCGCAAATCCAGCAGGCGATACTTGACAAAATCAAAGGATATCCAGAGAAGATAATGGAAAATCTTCACCGAACAAATATTTATCTGCCAGTTGGGTTAGCCGCAATTCTTCAACACAAGCCGAATTTAATAGCGCCTGCTGTACTTGCATTCTGCAATCGTGATAGTATCGACCTGAAAGCTTGCAGAGCTATGAAATATTTCCCTCCTGAAAATCGAATTTATTGCAATGTTACTTTCACAAAATGTCTGTACGCTATGTTAACTCATAGTAAATATAGTCCAGAGAGAAGAACCGGTTGGAATTTGGTTCCGGTTACTGATCCGAAACATAAATCGCAAAGCCTAGGTGTCAAAGTTGCGTGCGGCTTTGAAATCCTGATATCTCAGGCCAAACCTAGCAAAGACATTGAAGGAGATAAGGGTTGGCATAATTACTTAGAAAATTTACAGAAGAAAGATTACTTTCGAGATTTGTTGGAGCACTCTCAGGAGTATAACAACTTATTAAATAAAGCCAAAGAGTATTACGTTAGCAATCGCGATTCGATGCATTATACGCCGGCCGTAGGCCAAGAAATTTTAGATTTAAGTAAGAATTTGGATTATAATCTGGAAGATCTGAAGAAGATTGAATCCAAATTGCCAACAGATGATGACGAAGAATGGCTGAACATCTCTCCAGAAGAATTAGATAAGATGCTATTAGAACAATATGGCCAAAAGAAAGTACTGAATGTTAGGAATGGCGAAGATGCTAGTAACTTTACTGACAAGATTAACAAGTTCTTGAATCATATGTCCGATGTTGATGGTGCTGAATTTCCTAAAGAAGAAATGCCCATTAGACCGCCGCGAACTAAAAAAGTTAACGATAACAAAGTGAACTTTGATGCAAATTCATTCTCTTGCGCCGTACAGAATATTCTAAACTTTGTTATACCAGAAGACGATAGTTGGGATCTTGATTCAGACTCAGATATGGACGATTATGGAAAAGAGGATGAACCGCCCATGGATTATGGAGAGTTGAAAAATAAAATGCAAGAGTATATGCAGCAGATGGACCAAGAATTATCCACAACAACCATTGGTAAAAGCTTCGAGACTAAAAAAGCCGAAGATTTCGAAGACATTGAAAGCTTTAAACCGGTCGATATAGATATGAATGCATTGAAGAATATTTTAGAGAGCTACAAGTCGCAGATGGGAGAAGCTGGACCTTCTACCAATATGCTTGGCCCTATGGGCGTTCACTTGGAAAAGGCTGAGCAAATGAATGACTCGGAGTAAATGGAATATATTCACTTGTTAATCTTGCATGGTGCTTAAGTTTCAATTACTCTATATATCTTTAAATATTGTTAAGCTAATTTTCTTCTATCAGCTCAATAGCATCTAACTTAGCATCTACGATATTCTTCGATCTTCCTATCTATATAAAAAAATGATTATCACTGTAGCGAATTATCATTTACTGCCACATAATTATTTATATTTTTTTATACCTTTAATTACGATTAAATGAAGTCATTGGATACGATGTTTGTTTACCTTCTATATATTATGAGCAAAATAAACAGTAACAAAGGAGAGTTTAACTCTGTTTTTTTTTTATAAATATAGAATAATATTTAAAACAGAAATGCAACTTATTTAGCTTGTTTGAACCATTTCGGAACTTTTTCGGTGGGCTCAACTTTCTTAATCGGTGATTTGTTGTCGTAATCCTCGTATTCCTTAGCACTAGTACTAGCGCCAACATTGACATCAGTATCCATAGCAATCAGTTCTTTCAAATCTATATCTTCTTCTGGTTCATCTACAATCATCCTGGTATTTTCATCCCTACAGATAAATAATTGAAATACTACATTTTATTTATAAACAAGTGATTAATTACCTAAATGTATTCGCTGCGCAAGAAGCAATAGAAGGACTAGTCAACTTAGTCAGTAGATCATTTTTTATGTAAGTATCACGTTTTACATCAGAACCAAAGTGTAACAAAGCACCGGGAACACAATTAATTTCAATTAATCTCGATGACTTTGTTAAAACTTCCTTCGGCGGTGTGGTAACTGCGTAGTATACATTAAATTATCAAATATTTCATATATTATACGCAAATAATAACCTACACAAGTAAAAATTTAAAGACGTATCCTCAAGATAATCTTTAACAAAATTCATAACGTGCTCAATAGTTTCGATAGGTGTAAATATACCCTGTAAAACGTGATGACTAGGAAACTGAATTCTTATTATAGCCTTCTTATAATGATTTAATTGACGTAGCTGTTTTTTAGATTCTTGCAAATCTCGCATAGCAGAAGTCATTAATGGATTATCCTCCATTTCCAACCTCTGCTTCTTTATATCCTTGAACAAATTTTTGATATCTGAAATAGATAACTCAAAGAAATCATCAGGCAAATCATCACTTCTAACATTCTTTGCTGTTTCTAAAGAGAATAGCATAGCATTTCGTTCTCCCAACTGAAATTGTGAAAATTAGTATTCATTTTAATAGAAAAAGCATTCAACTTACAAAGATGAAGTCTTCTGCAGAATGCTTCACACTTTTTGTATTTTGCTGTGGTTGATTTTTAGTTTTCAGTCCATGTGTAGCTTTACGTTTTTCCTGTTTAATAAAACTTATTGGATTAATATTAGCAACTTTTTTCTGCACTTGAGGTGGCTTGAATTCATCTTCCTTAGGTTCTATATATTCCTCCTTTTGAGTTGAACTATCTTCTTCAGGCTTTTGCACAACTTGAGGTGGTCTCTCAGGACTGGGAACTCTTTGAATATGCCTAACATAAGGTTTCTCTTCAGTTGGTTTAGAAGGTAAAGGTGCTGAAATATTGGCTTGAGTTTTCAATTCTTCTGGTGAACTAATAACAAATAATAATTATTTACTTGTTATTAATTGTTTAGAATGATATGTTAGTTACCGTTCAATTATTCTTAGCATTGCTCTACCACCAGTTATACCAAGTGATTTCAGGTCTGTTTCCTTCAGCTTTTGATCACCATACAATTCTTGTCTCATATAGATTATTACAAACTCTTTACCCGATATTAAAATATTAGGACATAGTTTGCTTAGTACATCCCATAAATTGTTTGCAGGAAAAAATTTGCCAGTGATTCTGCTACCATCTTCCATTTGAAGACCCACAACCACCAAACTTTCTTTCCTTACAGTTTGAGCTTCAGTTAATTCTAAGAATGCATTGTTGGGCAAACCAGAAAACCTAATAATTGTTGTTGTATCCAATATCTTTCTATGATGTTTGATATCATATTCATCTGGATTGTAACCCTGCTTGGTACAAGCCTCTTCAATTATCTAAAAATAATAAAATAATTTACTCTTTTTATAACAATAAAATGACCAGAACCTGCAAGATAGTTGTATTAGGTGTAACTTTTACTGGCTGTCTTCTCCCATTTGGAGTCAAGACCACTAAATTCGTTGCCATTCTATAGTATAATTTTTTTAAAGCATTTGATTTATACACTAGAATATTTTTAACAATGACAAACCAATATTAATCCAACCTTAAAATAGTGTCAACTGTCACATAAAGTTTGTTTTACTTTTTCATTATTATAAATGTAGAATGAAAGTTAACATTTATATAATATATATGGGTTACAATTCCAAAAATGAAAACATTTTTTTTATTGCAGAAAATACATTTAAAATAATCAGATACAGATTATTTGGTTGCATATATCGTAAAATAATCTAATAATGACCAAAATTTAAGAAAATCTTCATGGGCGGAAAGACCAATGGTCGATAGCCCTTTGGCCTAGGGTATCATAGATGGTCATATATCATAGGACACTATAGACTGGCTGCATGTACCACAAGAATCTGAACAGAACAATATTATAGAAATTAGTATATATAGCATCCACAAAGCAATAAATAATATAGAACCTTTTGCTATTGTTAATTGTTGCTTAATTTATGTAAAATATAATTTGCATATTATTCATAACTTTTAAACAAACTTGAACGATAACCTACGAATTTAAAAAGATATAAATATTGACACACATAACCTGAATCATTATAAAACTAAAAATGTATTGGATGCATTTATTTAAACGCAATATAGTGCATAACAATAGACAATACAGTAAACAAGTTTCTAAGTATATTATGATTAACATAGATTTATCAATTATATTTTTGATTAATTGCTTTTTAGAAAATGGAAAAGTGTTGTTGGTTTAGAAGTGCATGCACAGATCAGTTCAAACAGCAAACTGTTCTCTGGTTCTTCGAATGAATTTGCCAGTCCCGTTAACAACAATGTTTCCTTATTTGATTGTTCGATACCAGGCACTTTGCCTGTTCTAAATAAGAAATGTGTAGAAGCTGGAGTTAAAACTGCTCTGGCCTTAAATTGCAAAGTCAGTCCTGTTTCAATGTTTGATAGAAAACATTACTTTTATGCTGATATACCAGTGAGTTTTGATTTACAAAATTTATATTTAAATCAACTATCATTATTTCAAAGGCAGGTTATCAAATTACACAACAACGTGCACCATTAGCTTTAGATGGAAACTTGGAATTTCAAGTGTTCACTCCTGGAGTCCATAAAAAACCATACATAGCAAATGCCAATATTAAACAGATTCAATTGGAGCAAGACAGTGGAAAAAGTTTACATGAAGATGATAGAAGTTTGGTAGATCTTAATAGAGCAGGGGCACCTTTAATGGAGTTAGTCTTTGATCCTGATCTGAGTGATGGAGAGGAGGCTGCAGCTTTGATCAAGGAATTGGTTATAATTTTACAGAGAATAGGCACTTGCTCATGTAAAATGGAAGGTAAATATTTAGTTTTGTATAACTTAAGGTAATTTCATTAACTATATTTTCAGAGGGAGCACTCAGAGTTGATGCTAATATATCTGTTCATAAACCTGGTGAACCTTTAGGAGTACGGACTGAAGTTAAAAATATTGGTTCAATTAGAGGAGTGGCTGGTGCAATCAAGTATGAAATTGAAAGGCAAATCAAAGTTTTAGAAAGTGGTGGACGAATTATTAATGAGACTAGGGCATGGGAGTCCGTTTCCAAGACCACTCTTCCAATGCGTGACAAAGAGCAACAGCAAGTTGGTTGAATTATTATTTATAATCTGTATTATGAAATGACTATTTGTTTAGGATTATAGATACATGCCAGAACCCAATTTACCACCATTGCATGTTGCCATAGGGCCTATAAAGAATGGTTGTGTAAACGTTGATGAAATTGAAAAACAAATTCCCGAATTACCCCGTGAAACTCGAACACGTTTAATAGACGATTTCGGATTGCAATTACAACAATCAATTATTCTTGTGGTAATTAATATGTCTTGCTTATATAATTCTATATAATAATCTGTTATTTTTAAGAACAATCCTATATTATTAAATATTTTTGAAGAGGCTGTGAAAGGATCAACATCTTATCAGCTTTTAGCAAATCTATTGATAAACGAACTATTAACAATAGTACATAAAAATAACATTGATCTAGAAAATATGTAAGTACTGATAGTTATTTAAAAAAAAATATTTTAACTTATTTTATTTGTAGTTCAGTTGATGGAAAGACTTTCAGTGAAATAGCATCATTAATTAACGATAATAAAATTAATAAAAACACTGCAAAATTGGTTATCAACGAAGTCATAATGGGTGAATTAAAAAATCCCACAGAGGTAAATTTATTATCGTGATTACAATAAATTGATTATTTTCCTATATTTAGATTATCGAGAAGAACAATTGGATTCAAATATCAGATGTTGAACAGATTGAAAAGATATGTATGAATATTTTGAATGAAAATAAGGATATAGTCGAACAATATAAGAAAGGCAAAACGAAAGTATTCAAGGCACTGATGGGCAAGGTGCATAATTCAAAGGAAATGGTCAATATGGCTGTAGTTTCAGAGATCATGAAAAAGTTGTTGAGTAAAATGTAAATATTTATGAATATATATATTGTTACAAATGTAATAAAATACGTTTATAAAAAGTCACTTCGATTGACTTATTCGTCTTGCATGTGAGTTTTACGTTGTTTACTCTACATTTTGAAAAGTATTAACTATTTTCACGTTTGATGTTAGTATTCATAAACCAATTGCAAATATCTGCACAATACTTTATTTTATTTTCCTTTTATAAATCAGTAGATACAGTGTTTCAGAAGTTAAAATAGTTAGATTGCTTATCTTATAAAAAGTCAATTTGCATAGGTAGTTCACTCCTCTTTCAACTGCATTGTAATTGATCTTCCCTAAAAAACAGATCATGGACAGGAAATATAGAACCCTACAGAAAAAACTGAAGTCGATTTATCGTAAAGAAAGACTTATGGTCAATTTTCACAATAACATTTAATTGGATTTATAAAAAATAATGTATAAAAACACATAATTTGTTATTATCGAAAAATTGCTATATGCAGACATAGATTTTTCTTTTATGCCATCTCTTCACACATATATTTGCAGCAGATAATTGCATTGTTTGGCGAATTGTAAGGCTACTTTCAATATTGGAATCATAATATACAAAGTTTTAAGCATTCAAATCATTTTTATACATACTTATCTTAAAAATCGAACAATAATTAACATGAATATTTGTGTTTTGAAAATAATGTAATTAGAACTTATTTTGCTGAATTAAAATTTGTATTGAATTTTACAATATATAAATGCATACTCAACTATTGCTGTATAATTTATTCAGGTGTTTTTTAATTTTGTGTATGTTGTTTCGTATATCTAATATAAGATTTTATTTATAATTTGGTAGAATTGATATGGCAGCATCTTTTTTTATTCTATAGAACAGTCTAATATTATATACTGCTTATGCCTAATCTAAACTAATGTTCCGGGAATTTATCATTTTATGAAGTGTTTGGTCAATAATTTAATAGTAGCTTTCTGAAAACTTTGGATATAATTGGTTCAGTTGAACAGTCATTTCCAGTGATTAGGTTGTACCTTGGTACTTTCTTCAGTCTTAGGAGATATCTGAATAAAAGTCCGGAAAACTAATGATCTGCGAACATGTTCATTTTGTTACTTCCAGTAGTCTATCTAGAAGGACAAATTTGAATTTTCTAATACCTATTTTGATGTATTTTTAATATCTTGATTTTTTTACTTTTTAGAGACTTGGAAGCTTGGTTTTATAAGTAATACTTGATCTTTGACATGTTTTCTTGGTTTATGTTTTCCGCTTATAGAAATTTTAAATGAATATCATTCTTCATACTTACCCAATGTTTGAGAATTAGTTCATATAATTATAATACAAGTATATTCATTTGTAAGTTCATTTACTTGAGAATACTACGATTAACAGAATGGATAAAGGATAGTATTTATAATTTTATTCGTTATCATAAACAGCAGGACTGCTAGTTAAGCGAATAATAATTAATAGGTGTGTACGAAAATGAATAACAAGACAATTGTTTCAAGTTTATTTTTTCTTTTTTATATTGAGGTTTTCTTTCTGTATTGAATATTTCCCTATCCTAACGATGATACGAACAAATCTCTACTTACAAAGACAATATTAACATCTAAATATAATTATATCTAATTGATTTATTTATATATGTATAATCATTATTTACTCTCTATATTGGTACAATCAGAAATCAAGTAGAAAAAAATAAAAAAAAAATATGCAGACCATTCTGCCGCTATTTTGAAATGTACATAATTCATCGGACTAAACGCGTAATCGTTTTATAAATAACGTAGAGTTATTGATTCATCTACTCGTAATATTTATTAATCTTTTCTGCAAGTATTTGAAGTAAATGAAACAGTTTTTCTCAAATTAAAAAAAAAATACTAGCGCAGTCCGATATTTTTTTTTGTTCATAAATTTTCAATTTGTTTTTAAAGAATTTCCATAACCGATTTGGATATTGACAATCAATTAAAAAAAAAATCATTTAAGCAGTCCAGCTAAAAAAATAATATTCGATTTCACAAAACAAAAAAAAATAAGACAAAAATCTCTCACAGAAAAAACAAATTAAACACATTGCACTTATCCAAACAAAAAAATTAATAATAATTAAAAGGTATCTCTAATCTAAACAGTCAGTAAATGCTTTCAACAAAAATTGTGTTTCAATAATGAAGAAAAAAAAATTGTTCGCAGTGGAAAATTAAAATTAATAAATTATAAAATATGGCACTTATCAGACGTGTTCGTGTTAGAATTAAAATTATACATAGACTCGATTTCCGTTTTTCGCTGAGGTGTTTTGAAACACAATGTTTGATTGGATTAGAATCGATAGCATCCGCTTTCCTGCGTTTGTTAAGAGGAAGAGAGCGGACGTTACCGAATCAAGCTAAATGCGTACAATCCTGAGGGGAGCCAAAAAAATATAATAATAAAAAAAACATATATATAAAAAAAAAACAAAATAGTAATAATGTTACATAATTAAATATAGTATAAAATATCACATGTTTACTTTAACAGTAAATGAAATAATAAAAATATAGTTTGAACACTAGTTGCTCTCATGTTTCGCGCGATTTAAATACACAAAATAATAAAATAATAATAAAATAAAACAAAATTCATATACCAACTGCGTATCTGTATCTACAAAATATATATATAGATATATATATTTACTGTACATAAAAAGACAAAAGAAATCATCTGAATCGGTTAGCCAATTTATTCTCTATATTGATTCGTCTTTACTTATTTATAAAAGAAAAAACAAGAACTGAGCAAACTTTACATATACATACATTTATTTACTTTTTTTTTTGTTGTTTTTAATTAATTTATTAAGTTTATCATTCGTTAGCGGGCCTCGAAGTCAATAAAGGACACTCTAGAAATTGGCCGCTAAATACTTTCAAAATGAACGTTACAAATAAAATCAAAGATTTTCCCTTAAATGTTAATTATCCATCCTTCTCGCGTTCTTGCACGTCATTCTTATTCTTTCCTTAAATATATAATCTTTCTTATTTTTTTCCAACGTTTCGTTTTTAATCTTCACTTCTTTTATGTACATGGTATATAATTACATATTTCTTCCTCACCTCCACAATATACAAACAAATTAAAAAAATAAAAATAAACAAAAATATAGCGTGAATAAAACAATAATCGAACAGGTATTATTATAAGTGCTGATGCTAAGTTTTGGTACTATTTGACTTATTGTTATTGCTTCTAGTAAAGAGAACTCAATGAATCCCGATAGGTTTGATCGAATCTTACGTAATTGTTTGAGTGTGGCACAAGGAACTTTTAAACTATCAAACAGAAAACACGGATATATTGTATAGCCTAGTGGACTTCGGTTCATCCAAGATTAATAAAATAAAACGAAAAAAAAAACAGCGCCTTTTCTCTCACATAAATAACTATAAAATATTTTGGCAAATGACATTTTTTGTTTACATAATATATTTACGATATATAATATATTTTTATATAAAAAAAATATAAGAATTATTATTATTCAGAGAACAAGCGCGGCACTAAATGTAGTCTTTCTTTCATTTTGTTGTGAATCATTTAATATAATTGAGATCACCGCACTTCGTCACTAAATTACAGAATACAAATAGAAGAGAAACCATAGTGACAATATTATAGAAATGTTGCGCTAAAGGTCCTTTATATGTAATCCTCCATTCTCACTGTTAAATTCATCTTCATTTTCGATTGCACACAAGCAGCACAGCATTATTCATTATCAATATTATTTCAACATATTATTATTTTTTGTTTCTAAAAACAACAGATATTTATAAAAAATATACACAGTATATTACAATTACATTAATTTAATTTTTACACCGCTATATCAATTTGCTAAAAATATGTTCTTTTTTTTTGTTAAAATTTGAAATATAATTTATATTTCTATCATTAGCTCTAATGTATTTTTTTGGCTCTCAGTCTTCTTCTATAATCACAATTGCAATTAATGAATCATCAATACTTTTTTTGTTGAATGTCTAAAGAATAAGAGAACTTCTCGGATTCTCTTATTTTTTGGGCGGTCTTTGATTATAAAAGCAAATGTTATACGATCCAAAATTAAATTAATGTAGCATGTGATGTCGGTGTTGTTGCTGTTGTTGTAATTGTTGATTTTGTTGTTATACATTTTTGGATTCGCGTGTGCTTTTAGTTGTATCGCGTTCTCGTATCTCCTCCTCTTCTCAACGTGTTCACCATCTTCGTCGTTTTCGACATCGTCTTTACAGTAGGTACAGTTGGTAATTGTGAAAGTGGTCCTGAGTATTGGGGTGGGCTATGTGACACTAATGATTGATCTCGTCGGGTCTTTGGGGCCCGAATCGGGGGGCTCATTTTTCACGCACTGTCCTGTCAGTTGGTTCACACTGAGTGGATTGTTTATGTCGTGTGGATTCGTGCCCACCGGGTTCCTCGGTGGGTGTTGCAGGTGCTGCTGTTGTTGCGGCGGCGGCGGCAGCTTCACGTCGAAGGCTTCATGGGGCGTCAGAGGGCTCTGCAGCATGTAAGGACTGGCCACGGACACCGAAGGACTGGCGACCGACGTCGAGGGACTCGGAAGGACTACTCCCCCAGGACTCGTAAGACTGCTCAGCGCCGACAGTCCACCTGGACTGGACATAGACTGGTTCAGACTCTCCGCGTCGTCCTCCGGAGGAGTGTGTGCATCCCCCATACTGCCACAGCTGCCCAAATTGTCGTCCGACTGATTGCCATCATTCGTATCTCCCGCCTCCATATATCTTATACATTTTTTCTTGCGCCTGAAACATTTCAAATATCAACGTTAGGTTGCTGCTAGAACTCGTAGAACAATAAACAACCAATCAAAAAAATATATAAAAAAAACAACGTATCGAACACACCACAAAAGTTAAGTAAAGTATCTGCCTTAAGGCTTTTACCTAAAACAACATCAATCTAAGCATGCTTTTACAAAATTTTGTGTATGCCTATTAAAAATTTCATCGTCCTCAAAATTTGGAAAGAGCCAGCTAAACAGAGATAATTGAAAATTTCAAGGGATTTGAAAAAGAAATAAACGATAAAACTATTGTAAAGTGTAAAATAGTTTTATCGCAATCGAGTTTATACAACATTTTTGACTTAACGAATTATTTATGTATTGCATTTTTACATTCTCACGTCTTAAATATAACAGAATGGTCTACCTGCATCTCTCACAATGTTAAAAAAATGTTGAAAATGTAAATACGTAACAGCAACGATTGCTAATGCAGATTTACGGAGTGAAGAGGTGCAAGTTTTTGTTTGTTTATTTATGTATTCGGTAGTACAGAAAATCATGGATTGAGATCTTCGTGACTAGAAATTCAGACATAAGCATGAGAAAGCAAAGAGTACCATGCAGAAACAAAAGAAAAGTAAGTAAAACTCGTGTAGTAAGTGTAGCTAAGATAAATAAAAAACGGGTATTTACAGTCATGCATGTAGTAAATAGTCGCCCTCTCGTGTTATACTCTGAAGTTTTGAACAACAAAGAGAAAAAAGTGAGCTGGCAACGGACAACACGAAAGGTATATTATGAGTTCAAAATTTAAATAAATTTAAAAAAAAAACAACAACAAATTTTGGCATTCGTATATCAAAAAAGTCGTTCGTAAAATGAACAAAAAAAAAGAAAATAAATTAAAAAAAGATATATATGTATGTAACGAAAAAAGGAAATCAAATTTGTTTAAACAAAAACACCAAACACTGCTGTTGCACTAACCACCGCCGCAGCCTATAGGTTGACGTATGTTGGTTCCTGAGGCGACTGAGTAGACGCAGGACCCCCTGCAGAATGCAGGAGACTAGCGTGAACTCCCGAACTTCCACCACTCAGCGAACTGTTCTCGGGGCTAATAACAATCGTTATTATGTACAATGGGGCACAATAATACTTACACAAAATAATAAAATGATTACAAAGAAACACATAAAAAGAAAATCAGAGAGAGAGAAAAAATAATAATAAAAAAAGAAAGAAAAAGAAAATTATAAACATGTGCATATAAAAATTCAGAAAGAAACAAATCAGAAAATGTGTCACTAGATTTTTATATATATAGTTTTTTTTTTATTAACCGAATGCCCCCTTGTAACTCACTTAACAATTGTATCATTTATAAAGAAAAGAGTAACAGAAATAAAAATAACAAAACTTAATACAACAGCAATGTAAAAGTGCATTGACTATTTCTTTTATCAAAATTTCGGGTCCTTCTCTGTGTGGGAAGACACATTTTCTGATTACACAATATACGCAGATGAGCATATATACTAATAATAATAAGAATTATACGTAAGGGTAAATATTAAATAATAATAATAATCATAATGGAAGAGAGAAAAGAACAAATAAACAAAGAAAATTCACGTGTCTCCTCCCGCTCTCGAAATGATCATCACGATCAATGACAGGGAAACAGTAAGAAATAATGTCATAAATATAAAAATTATATAAAATAAACAAATAAATCGCAGTCTTTCCACATAGATAAGATACACCAAATAGTGAACGACGATCGAAAATACGAGCTTGCTCTTGGAGATTGGTCGGATGCGACCCACCACTCGCTAATCTCGTATTTCCCTCGTATCAAAACTCAAATGAACTAAATCTCTGCTCATTTTAATTTTCAATTAAGATTGGATATAGCACCAAAACTAAAAAGAAAACGAAATAACTAAGCCAAGTAAATAATCATGTGATATTTGGTGCACAATCCTTTAGAAGAATAGAGAAAACGAAACTGAACGAAAATCAAATAAGAAATAAATAAACGAAACGAAAAACTCATTCAAGTTATATAACGAAAAAAAAAAATATAATATAAAAAATAAAACGTTATATTATGTATAAACAACATGCAAGGGTGATTCATGAATAAATGAAAAATAAAATTCTTGCTTATATACAAAAAAATAAACTATTTTTTTCTATACACGATTTTTTCGTTTTGTTCAATTGTTCTAAGTGTTAACTATTATTTAATTTCACTTTATGAAATTATGAACAGTAGAAAATAATTTTATTGTAAATGCAACATATTTTAATTACAATAATGATAATAATCGTTATTTATTTATTTTCATGTAGGGATAATTTCGCGTTTTTATTTTTAGAATAAAAAATCTAATAAACCTTAATTATTGTACGTTGAGATGATCCGATTTTTGTATATAAGCAATAAACACATTTTGATAAGTAAATAATGATATGGTGTGGGGGGAGGTAATAATTAAGTAAATAATATCAAGTGTTTGTCAATATTTACCTGCAAGGTTTGCACCACTGACTCTGTTGGTCCAAGCCGTAACGGGCCCTGCATTTTTTCATGCTGTTACCTAAGGAAACGCCCAAAAACACGTATTAGATATCGTCGACAAGCTACAGCTTTGGGTGATATGAGACTACTTTATAAAACAAAACAAAAACTACTGTTTTTCATGCAGAAGACATTCCAAATCTTATTATACATCGCGAATATCAATGCAACAAAATATAGACACACTACATCAAATTCTAATATTCTGATTAAATTTAAAAGGAACGTTTGAATTTAAATTGTTTTTAATGTTTGATGGATTTTTTATGTTTACCACACTTTAAAGGTAACTAAAAACTACGTGATAATTGCTACTTGCATATCCATGTGAAAATTATTGAAAACTACTTGTTATATTTAAATTGCTTCAAGTACTTGCCCATGTGTGTCAAATACATGTATTATTTAGCAAGTATCATATAGTTTATGTCATCCTTGAAAGTTCTACATTGATGTATCATTATTCAATGAATGATAATTGTATTGCTAAGTAGTAGTGTCTTATTTTATTGAGATATAAATAAATTAACAAATAAGATTAAATTTATTAAATATAATAAGTATATTATACTTTTTTGAATTATATTTTAATAATGTTTGGTTGCATAAAATATGACTAATTTTCTGACTAATAATATTACGTTTTTATACAATTATATTACAAGGATTTAAATAAAATATATTTCTTTTTATGCAGTCGTACATTGTGTATGAAATTTGTTTTGAATAAAATTTGGAAGTCTATTCTATTTACGTGGCTCGGAGTTGCTTGCACCGCTTCCGTGAAGAGTTAAGCGAGAATCGTGAATGACTATCGGTGGAAGCGTTGCAAACGACTTCGGATTTGCGCTGAGTACAGTTCTGTGTTTACAGAGTGAGTAACATCAGCAGAAACAACAAAGCTCGGTACAAAACAAACTACGTGGTTGCTACTACTTTGGAAGAGAGATGCATGCGATTAACTAATATGGAAATGTACTAATCGAAATATAGAGAAGAGATATAAACTACTGGGACCATGAGATTTCATTTTGAGATACACATGCAAGCTATTGAGGAGACTGCCCGACAACAACGTGCATACGAGTGAGTGTCTGCTCGCGCAGAATAGGTCCTGGCCGGCCGACCGAGTAAATAATAATAATATAATAATAATAATATATTATGTAATAGAGTATTATATAATATAATGTGGTTGTATTTGTATATATATATTGTCGTCATTGTAAATATATATATCGAAATGTATATATATTTGCATTAATTGATATGCGATGTATATATATAGAGATACCCAAGCATGCAAGATAGAGAGAATCGCAAGTATTTCTAGGGGATGATGGCTACCTCCATCGGCAGGGTCTTGTTTGCGCTTCCTCTTCTTGCCACGCGTGGCGTTAGCACGGGACGACCAGTCGGGGTAGAGCTGCATGTGCAGCTGTCGCTCACGGCGCGCCAGTTCGTAATACTTGGCCTGCTCCTCGCGGCCCAGCGCGTGCCACTAAACAAATTTATTATTTTTTTACAGGTAAAGGTAAGCCAATCGCAGGCATCGGCAGGCACCAAGAGAAGCCGCTTAACGCCACGACCTGCCACAGCCTCGGCCGACCCATTCTGCGCGCGTATGCACGTACTGTCACGTAGTCCTCGTCGTCGTCGTCTTCATCATTCATCATTTGATCGTGTGTCAGTTAGATATTATTATTATTATTATCGACATCGTCTTCGCCATCATCAGTATTATTATAACAACAACAAGAACAGAATAAGTGTCCCACAAAATCATAAACAATAGTTGTGTAGTAATAATGATGAAGTCAAAAATAAAACAATAAGATTCAGTATATAATAATAATAATGTACAGAATATATATCACAGCAGCAAAGGTGGAACAGCAGAGAAGAGAGTAGTGAAACACTCCGCAAAAGCTGCTGCCACCACCCCCGGGATGCCCGAACTACACACACACAAGCAAACTTGTTAGCAAAAGACAACCAAAAGTAATAATTAATTAAAAAAATATATATATATTAAAGAAAAACAACTGGCCAGTGTATATATAGTTAGTTCCCGGAGCTGGATATGATATATGTATATAAGTACGAAAAAGAAAACCAAATGATAAAAGAGAATTTCCAAAATTAAAAAAAAAAACAGTAGGTAGTAACTAGTACGAGTTTGTTAATAAATTAGGGTGCGCGGATACTTTTTGTTTGTATGTTTTTGTTTGAATAAATATACCTCCCGACTCGACGGGCGTACGCTCTTTCTTTCGCTTCTTCTTCTTGGTGCCGTAACCGTAATTGTCTCGAGCGCTCCAGCCTGGGTACAGCTGCATGTGCAGTTGGCGCTCCTGCCTTGCCTTCTCGTAATACTTGGCCTGCTCCTCCCGACTCAGAGAGTGCCACTGCACAACCATACAGTTATATCCACGCCACAACACAGTAAATAAAAAAAGAACCTAACACTAAAAGGATCAACCACATTCACGCACTGATTCATACGCAATCAACAAATTCGAACGCAACTTTGGAATCATAAAATTATTAATCGCTCAATACGGTCCTGCAGTTCGACGCACCGACGAATCGGAACGTCGGAAAAAGGACACAACCGTACTGGCACATTTGTAAATAAACTTTGCTAAAGAGAGAAAAAACACATTATTTGATGAATTTCACAATTAATCAATGCATTTGAATAAAAAATACAAAAAAACAATTATTTTTAAATATTTCCATAATTCATTAAATTTGAACTATTTGTAAAAATAAGATGTAAAAAATACAGTATAAATTTAATGGTTTATTTTGATTTGAAAATTATCATAATTTGGATAATAATTGATGCAATAAATAAATAAGTAATGAAATTAATTAGTTAAGTAATGTAACAATTAATAATCAGTTCACTGATTACTATTATTATGAATTATATTTTCGTCAAGAGTATTTTTGTTTTAAAACAATATATTATTATTTTTTAGATTCAATTGCAATGATATGAATTTAGTAATAAAAAGTAGGAAAAAAAGACAAAAAAGTAAAATACAGAGAAAAAAGGACATCACTTGATTTCACTTACCCAGAAATCAATCAATGTTAAAATGATAAATTTTGTTTGCAACATGTACAATTAATTAAATGATTTGCATTCGGCTATAAATCGGATTTAATAATATACGGCAGAATCAATTGTAAGTTGAGCGAAATGGTGTTATCAATATACGCACGCTCTTTTAAAGTAGTAATCGAAGGAAAACGTAAATGCCGTTATTAAGTCCAATTTAATGAGCCGCCTCCAGGCTACACATTATTATTTTTATGATTCCAAGCGCAGCATAAAACGTAATCAAGTATAATTAATGAAAGTTCTTTTTTGGCAGTCATTCGTGCAACAGTAATACGTAACATTTCTATATCAGAGTAGGCAACTCTGCAAACTAGAGTAATAAAAATGCAACAATGTATGGAATTGTCTAAACATTGATTTATTATTATTATTACTATTATCATGACCTTTTGTAAGAGTTATTATAAACTGAAGTAATTAACAAAATATTTACATATTTTTTTAAAATTATATATTACCCAGCGCATCCTCCATTTTTTATACTCTAGTTTACTATGACCATGAAAACAATGTGATTGTTATATTGATTTTAGTTTTTTTTTTTTCAATAAATTTTGATACGACTTTTCATTACGTTATTCGTATATGAAAAGTCCGGTGAATAAATTTTACAGAAGCATTTGGTCGTAGGCAACCCTTTTTACGCTATAAGTATACCGATTTAAAAAAATATGAATTTATAGCAAGATATACCGTAATAGTTTGTTAGAAGAAATATTAAGTGTATATAGAAATGTTATTTATTTATGTTTCTTTTACAAAAAGAAAAATTACTAATATGTTCAAGTTTGTGTCACGTTATTTCAATGTTATTAATATTATTCGATGATTGAAAATCAAATTTTATGTTTTAAATTATAGAAATTTTATTATATCTTTAGGCAGATTGAAAACTTTGAAGTATTACGTTATTGTTATTATATAAATCTTTTTAATTTTAATTAATTGGATAATTGTTTTATTATTTAATCGGTAATTTTTCTTTGAGTAAAATGTATCATTCGCTCACTCATTCGCGCCATTTATTGACTTGGATTTTTGGTTGGTGTACATACCTTTCTTCCTAGAATCTGGTTAATAGCAGCACTCTCCTTTAACGTACATTCGGCTACAACTTTGGCACGCATCTCCTTCATGTACAGCATGAAGGCGTTTAGGGGTTTCTTGATGTGGGGCTTCTTTTTGTCTGCAGCATTGTTGCTGTCCTGATTGTTCTTCCCGTCACCAACGTTGTTCTTCTGGTCGACTTGGGTTCTAAAACAAATGAGAAGGCATGAGGTCGATTCAAATGCGATTCGGTTGCTACTGATGAATGAGAACCTATCAGTAGAGGAGGTTGTTGTGGTGGTTGTTGTTTTTTCGGGGCGCATTTCGTTCTTAATGAGAGTGTCGAAATTTACGTCAGTGGATGGTTTCTTGTTGAGAAGGTTGTTCAAGATGCTGTTGTTGGCCGCGCTGTTCGTGGAATTCACATCGTAAGACGACGGCTGCTTGTTTAAATTCAAATACGGCAGATTCATATTCAGAACGGAGTTCATGTACCAAGCGGTAAGGAATTTGTGCTCAGCCAAATGGTTTATCATTGAGTAAATGTTGTCCGGGGAGGCGAGGTTCTTCTCGTAGAAGTCGTTCATTTTATAGATGTCTTTGAAGATGTTCGTCTTGAGATCGTGTATATTCTCGGTAAAGGAGTTCTTGTTGTAGCTGTTGTTTTTTACTACCTCGTCCTTGGATAGGTACTTGCGGAGCTCCTCGTGGTTGTTGAATTTGTTGTTGTTCTGTTTGTCCGTCGGCGTAGACTCGTCGAAGTCGCTCTTCAGGTGCTTCAACGAGAGGTCCTGCGGTATATCCTCGGGCTTGTCCGTCGGTGCCTTATCACGGTTCACTGTTTTGTGTACGATCGTGTTCTGATAGGAATCAACCACTGACGATGGGGCGACGATCGCGACCGGCCGTTTTTTGATTGTTAAATTCAAAGGTTCATCCATTATACCTTATTTGGGTGAAGGAATCGAGACGGTGAGAGAGGAGAGAACAGAGCGCGTTGATGGCCGGGAGCGGAGTTTTCTTGGGTCGCGTGCAGGGGGATGCATAAAGCTATCACCAGGACAGGAGATTCAACAAGTTTTTTATTCGTCGTTTATCACGAGAAAATCAATATGAATGGCTGTGCCCTGTCCTTTGTTAAGATTAGATGGAAACAGACAGAGAACACGTGGTTCCCATCAAGGGAACGACCACACACGATTGCACCGATTTGTCGTCCTAAGCAAACACCTCTAGCCTCGTCGTTGTCCACCACCAAATCGCACGTATATATTTTAATTCGCGAAGCAAAACGGAGAGGAGAGAGAATTCGACGTCGAGCGCGGAGAGAGCGGACAAACGCGCGGACACACAGATTAGGGATGCACGCATTGAAATGTTGAAATAGCGCATTCGGAATATGTCTGTTTCAATTGCAGTGCGATAGAGATAGCGGCGGAACGTTTGTTACGTGAGCTCTTATTTGATGGATTGGCTCTACTCCTACATTTATACAACATAATAACACCCCAAATCAATAATTCATTTCCAACCTCACCGCCGCCACCCCCTCGCGACTCGCGAAAAATACAATTTC
>JAFMTC010000093.1:230254-265505 GCA_018845635.1 Nicrophorus orbicollis | reverse complement strand
AAAAAAAAAAAACAAACAAGAAACATCGTATTCATCCCGGACGACGCCAATCAATTATTTAACAACGCTCAACCGTAAGGGTGGGTCGCACTGATGGGGGATGGGCATCGGATTTTGTACATAATATGTAGCATCGAGGGTAATGTGTAATTTGAAATCCGAAATAAAAAATGCATATCATTATGGGGAGAGAGCACCCGCGCGCCGCTATCTTATCAAAGGGAATTATTGATTAGGGTCGTGCGCGCATCGAGGGTGAGAGCCAGTTTTACAGCGAACGATAAGAATGACAGAAGGCCGCAACCCCTATGACTGGCTTCCACAACACAGAGGGAGCCTCGCGTTCCGCGAACGCCATAAATAGTTCGCCAACCGAAAACGCAATCACAATTCGACACCAAACGCAATTCGATTAAATTCGTTAATAATTACTTTTACAGATATCTACAATTATTATGTGCCACAAACACATTACCATCATCATTAAATATGATCAATAATTAATAAACGGCTTTAAATTGATGAATAAACGTTATTTAATAATAGTTAATGAACATTTTAGAGCCTCAATAAAGATATTATTAAATTACATTTACGAGTAACTAGTACAAAAATTACAAAAGTAGTTATATTTTCTTAGGATTAATTTTGATAATTAATAATAAACATTTAATTTCAACATCTTTATTGGTCCAAATGGTTATTTGACCGAGGTGTTTCTGCCCTAATAATAATAAACATTATTTATTGATTCTTAATATTCTTTATGTCATACAACAACGACTGATTTTCTTAATTATCATAACTACTTACGAAATTTTTATGTCATTTATATATATATATGATTTATATTTGTTAATTCAGCAATGTTGTACTGAAATTGTATTAAATATTATCAAAGTTTTGTTAGAACAGTTATTTTGTAATTTCTTTTAGAATAAAAAACTGTTTTCTTTATCAATTTCATAGTGTTCTATATGTATTCTAGCCAATAAAACATTATTATATTTTATAAATGATGATAAAATGAGATTATCTGAATGAAGGATTCAATACATTACAAGACTTGAAAACAAATAACGAAATAAAAAAATAAATATTATTAACGTAATAATAAGAATTGTGATCAATTCTTTAGTATATAAGTATATTTGTATTACACTTTACTTTAGATTAATTAACAGTTCTAGTTGATTGAATATTTTAAATTTACTAGCGATTCACGGTTTTTTTATTGCCAATAAGGTATATGGTACAGTGATAATAATATATTTTAAATTTATATTACTATTTAGATTTAACTAGACTTTGAAATTACTACAATAGCATTTTTATTCGAAAAGTATACAAATATGTATTTTTCTCGAACAAGTTTATTATTATTTTGCTTATATTTAAAGTTTATCTAGTTTATTTTTTCTATAAAATTAAGTGTATATTAGTAAAAATATATTAATATCACTTGTCAGAAAGATCAATTTTCAATAGCACTTTGCAGCAATAGCATTATAATTTATTTCTCTTTTATTTTATTTGTATTGATATTGTATAGATCATTTATTTTTTGTAGTTGTTGCAATAAATCTTATTATTAATATATTGTCAAAACTAGTCAACTATTCTTTTAATTCTATAATTATATTTATAATGATTGATACATTTTGCATTTTGCTTACTTTAGATTTTTTAGAATATTATTAATATATATGGAACAGTGATAATAATATATAATATATTTTTAATTTATATTATAATTTTCAAGAAGTTTTAATTATCACTATACAATTTTTATACAAAAAGTTTTATAGTAATAGTATATATGTTTTTGTTGTGATTAGTATTTTCTCAAACAGAGGTCTATTATTATTTTTGCAATTTGAAAGTACTCCGTGTGACAGCATTGGACAAACAGTGAGTGTATGAATGTGTTTTGTACGTTGCATAGTTGTAGGAAAATTAATATTTTCGCGATGATGATGGTCCATGGTGGAAAAGCACTAGCGAACTGTGGAGGCGGCAATGGGGGGTTTGTTGATGTACATATGTGTGTATGTGTGTGTACGTGTGTGTGCTCTGTTTCGCCCCAATCAAGACGGTTTTCATTATCGTGTGCGGGATTAACGCTGCGTGCCCGCGGGAAACGCGTTTTCAGTTTACCGCTGAAACATTAAAACGCGGGCTGCAGAACAAATAGCTCGGGCAAATGAAAACCAAACAAGAACTTCAACCCTTCGAGAGGAGAGCGAGTGTTGGATACGGGAGAGAACGGCGAGATGAGGTTGCCCAGGCAACCATTGACCAATGGCCGCGCACCCGATAACCAATCTTGGATCTCATTTCTCGCATGGCTGCTTCATACATCCGATTACTACCCAGTAGTACCCGCTACTTTATGCTTGATTGTAATTATAACACTTAGAGCACTAAAGTAATGAATAACTGATATTCACAACTTGACAATTCTCGTAACTCCACCACTGACTGATAAGAATCTATTCTCTCGAAGAAGAAATGCGTGTTTTATGTTGTCTCTTATTTTATAGTAATAGTAAATTGATTAAACTTAGATACATACCTTGCATACCTCGAATGGTTGAGATCTGGTAGTTCCTGTTTAGGCCCAGGTGTGACTATCGCAGGATGAGAAGGTAAGTGTGGGCCGTGGGGCGAAAGGCCCGGGTGAGGTGGGATCAAACCCGTCGGCGAAAACCTGTAAAAGTCCGTCGGCAGGCTGGTCGTCGAAATTGGCAAGGTACTCGGGTAAGGGCTGCGGAATCCTGCACCAGGCGAGAGAGGATACATCGTAGGTGTGTGCCTTTTGGAAAAGAAGAAAAAACATGAATATATAGCAATAATGACCAAAAAAATACAAGTAGAGTAGACTGGAACACAGATCAGATTAAGGAGATAGGAAGTAGTTTGAGCAGAGTTAATGCGATTCGTTACGTCGCGGTGGTTCCAATTAGGGCCGCAAATCGACCAAAACCTCAATTTCAATACTACCCATCCTCCTCTTCATCCACTCATGTGACAAATTAAAAAAAAAGAAATGGACACTCTGAAACTTTTCGAGCCCTAATACGTTTAAGGGCCTTATACTTTAATTGTATTACTGGCTTACCACGAGGCCGCCACCTGTGACATCTCTGGGCTGAGCATTGGGTATGGATATTGGCTGGTGCTGAATGGATATATCGGGGGCCGCGTAAGACCTAAAAGAAGAACACAGTACATTTTATACAATTCATTAAAAAAATTCAATAAAAGTAAACAAGCTAAATAATACTTTCACTACCAAATTAATCAAATACACCTATGCAAAACTATACATATTTAACAACCGGTGTTAACTTAAACATCCTCATGTTACTAAATGTAAATGAAATCGACACGCAAGTAACGAGCACAGCCGTATGCGAATGTGGGGTGAATTCCTCCTTTTCCTTTCTCTCAGTTTTTTTTTCACCAGTGAACAATCAATTCGCAATTGAATTCGGAGGATGTGCTGCATTCGAGCTCCTCTTTTTCTACCCCGTTGGAAGACTATCAAATGACAAATGTAATAAAAGTCCGATGTTTCCCCGCTGTCATTACAATAAAACGTTTGGGTTTAAGCTGCGTGTAATTGTCATCTGTGAGAGGGTTGAAAGGGAGGAATGAGAATGAACCTTTGTCCCATCCATCCAATCGATATGGAGATGATGCGAGAACGTTTTAACATGCGAATAATTATTTTATTTCCCTTCGACGCAACTTCAATATTATAAAAGAAAATCTTAATAAAAGATAGTTGGAATTTGTAAATTAATAAAGCAAAATACTAATTATAATGCAAGAAAATGTGGTAATTAAAATAATTGTGATATTTTTTTACAGTTCATATATATTTCTTTTGTGTTCTGTCAATTAGAATCGAAAAGTAATTCATAAACCACCCCCAGTACAGAGGATATATATATTTTTTCCATGAAAAAAATATTAACAATCAACATTATGGCATGTTTGCGACTGAAATTGCATGGGATTACGTAACCTGGTGGGCGTGCTTCACTTTGAAATGGCTTTTTTCCTACACACTCTCGCATTCACGAACACGGGAGCTGCAATTTAGAAATAATAATATGCGGGGTATAATGTAATAGTCTTTTTTACTCATATCATGCCTTTTTTCTTTCTTTAACTGAATAAATATAGGAAAGGGGACGAGACACAGTTTAATTAATAAAAAGCCTGGATTCGAGCGAAAGCTGTAATAACATCCAAGGGAATTAATCAAACAGACATAATAATTCCCAGAAAGAAATATATTATTAACACATGTTATTGTACGGCGCTCACAACAGAAAAAAGAACTGAATTTATACACAAATATGAGTTCTTATTTTTTGTTTTTCGTGGGGAATCCTTGTGTAATTTGTTACGTTAATTTAGTTAACGACGGCAAACGCGCGTTCGTTCTAATCCGGGGAAAAGTTAAGGAAGGCGAACTAATTTGTATTCTTTGAAAAGTTTTCTGGTAGATAAAACTGCTCCCGGGCGCGAAGTTTTCATTCTTCGAGAAAGTTCTCGAAATTGGATTTCAAATTGCATCATCGGGATTATGTATTTTTTTATTAATAAGGGTAGTTTTTAATGAGAGAAACTTCCCAGGGCCACAAATCAAACTGAAGCGGCATTTACAAAATATTTATATATATGTGGATGTGTGACTAGTAGAAAACGTATCGTAGAACATTTGCTAATCCTGAAGCTCTCTAAGCTTTTTAATGAGCAAGCGTTCAGTTTTCTTTCGTTTCAGGGGTTAGGGAACAAAAAGAAACCAATAAGTGTATAACTGGTTTTCTCCGATTGGGTCACGTGCTGCGTCACGTGTGCACCGTTCACTACTCCGATAATTAGTGCTGAAGTATTATTTTTTTAGTGTCATTGGTAGACCAGCGTGCATGAAGAAAGAGAAAAAAGCATGCAAAAATAGAAACGAGTAGAGGGCGCACGTGACCCGACGAGGGAGCATTGGCAATTAGTGAGCGGTTTTCGCGACTAATTGGTGCGGTGAGGCCCCTTCGCAAAAGGGGTGAGAGAAGGTTTTCAGCGAATTGCAGTTTAAAAGAATTCCTGTTTAATTGGGATATCTGCTGTACCATGTCAGATGGTAATCTGCGCAATTATTTTTTCTTGCGCATAAGTTAATTATTGAATGAATCCAAATTGTAGTGTTAACTGGATATTAAGTAAGACATTTGATGAGCGATGAAAGAATGAAGGAAAGAAAAGAAGATGTTTTCACCTGTTTTTTTAGATTTGTATTTGTAATTGTATGCATAGACGTGTATATCGCGAAATGGGTGCTAGCACGCAACTTGAGGAGCAAGGGTATCAAAAGATTATATAATATATATATATGTGTGTGTATGTGTATATATGTATTCATTGAAGCGTGGATGGAGGCCAAGCATTTCCCGCTTTTGTACGATTAAAATATATCTGGGATAGTCAGCGAGAAGAAGCGTGAGCGAGATGGAAAGAGAGCGCAGGGAGAGGAGGATTCTCTCTCAAAGGGAAACCGAATAAACGAAGACAATTAAAACGGTGAGCAGTGGCGCTCTTCGTTGAAAAGAAAAATCAACAACACGCTAAACAGCAGCGATGAGAGAAAATTAGATTCGGAGTTCAAAGGCGGCTCTCTTCTCGCGAATTATGAAAACACCTCGAGTCCTTTGAAGGAGAGGCGCACGATATGCAAACGACTAGGATAATTAGTATAATGGCAGCCACTTCAATACCTGCTGCCTTCCTGGCCTAATTTAGATACTTCTGTTTTTCTGCAAAAGTGGAGCCCATCACTTGTTGACTGGAGTGCCCAGCGCATTATTCATTCCTGGGAGACAGAACGAAAAAATAAACAGTAGGTAAACCCTAAACGCAGCATCAAAATCCAATACGTACATCGTTTTCCCACTCTCGTCTATACCTGTTTCACCCCCCTTCTATCCGTCTCGCGCTTCTTCTCGAGTCCCAGTTAATCGAATATACGTTACTAAGTGCACACATAAATACAGTAGGTTGCTTGCTCTACATGGTTTCTGCATTAGCAAGGACTTGCTATATAAGGATACACATTACATGAGAATATGTACACTTAATTACATTACCGACCAATGCTAAGTTTCATGAAAAGTAAATTTACACGAAGCTCAAGACGAGGGAGCAAAAAAAAGGGCAACACGAAACTCACATACACGCACATAGTACAATGCAGAACGGTGAGACGAACTTGAAATAAAGAAATATATTTTTATAAAAAATTCCCATACTGAACTAGATAGTAAAATGTCGTCTCAAAAATGTAATTAATTAACTACGGTTTTTCATCAAAAACATAAAAGCAATATATTTATAATCAATTGTCGATGATTTATTTATTTGTTTAGGGGTGAACGAAATATTTCAATATCACAGACTGATGCGTATTAAATGAATGGATGATACGAATTCTGACAAAAAATAGGGAGTAACCGAACAATAGCCGTGCACACGGGACAAAGCACGTGAATAGGGGGAAAACTTGTTGATTTGCAAGAGAGGACACCACTGCATGGTCGGATATTGAACAATATACACGGGAACACAGGGGTCACCAGAAATATTTAATATAGCAATTTGTAAATGGAACCACTCTGAGATTAAGTGATCCCTACAAAATGACATATTATTTAGGGCTCATTCAGCCATCAGGAACTCAATAACTTTCGAAATGAACATCATCGGGTCTCATCTTCATTGTTGTTCATGACAGGGAAGGACAACGGAATCGAGAGTATTTTTTAATAACGCAATAAAGAAACGTTCCCTTCGCGGAATGAAGGCAATTTAGGGATGAGGATGACGAGGATGAAGAAGAATAATAAGAAGAAAACGACAATGCGAACGAGAAGACGAAGAGGAACATTCGAAATAATGAACAATTAAATTATTCACAACACACGGCTATCCAATTATCGTTTCCTGCAGCGGATTCCAACCGCACTCGCTTGCTGCTCTTCGGAGCAAAGACAAAGATAATTTGCTTGGTGGGGCCTTAAACAGTGCGAGAATAAGAGAGATCGAGAATAGTTAGTATAAACATACGCATCCAATTACTGGCTAATTGATACGCCCGTGTGCAAGAACTGAAATATCCCTCGTCGACCTTACAAGAACAAAACCCGAAACCTTTTGATCAACGCTCCCCGTTGTAAGAATAGTTGTCGCGCAGACCCATGTTCTACCTTCATCTTCGGTTCAGAGCTACCAGGATTCAGCTGAATCACTGCAAACGCACCTCTCGGTAATTTCAACGCTCCGACAGCACAAGAAATTCCCCCTACGATGGGAAAATGAAATGGCGCAGGACATTTAATAATTAGTGCCACGAAACGAACTACACGCACCTCCGACGCAGAGACAAAGAGTAGTTCACACTTCAGACCAGACGTGCCAGGGAATCTCAACTCCCATTCGAAATTCTCGTCTTATTCAACGATTATATAACAACATATTAATTAAATTCCCAGAAACAATTTTTCTGTTTAGTAAACTACAGCATGCAATATATTACTGAACAAAATTTAACAAAAAAGAAAATGCGGATTTAGTTTAACTGTCCACCACCAAAATCACTAATTTTATTGCATAGGTATCTTCCTCCACCATGTGCATAAGTTTGGAAGTATTCCTATTATTGTACCTGTGGTGGCCAGCAGTCGTCTCCATTCCGCAGGACTGATGGAGGCATTGCGTCCGTACTCACCCATGGAACCAGCTTTTCCGTCCAACTGGTACGGGGGGATGCCCATATGGGCGGGAGGTGGTTGCGACATCGGGTCCCCGTTGTGGCAGAAGAAAGGCAACCCGGCTCCTGGGTGTCCCGTAGGTCCCAGTCCCATTTTTCCGGCCTAAAACAAGAATACAATTAGTAACGTCCTAGCAAGTTACAACAATAAGGAAAAAAACTGCAATATAAAATGTTGAAAGCTCTTATATTTTTGTACGATGATGTCTGCACTAAAACTGAGTGGAAGAAATTGGGATGAGAGTTTACATTTTTTGTTTGAATAAAAAGAAAGATGCGCTTCTCTTGGCGCATTAGATAATTACATACAAAAAGGGAAAAGGCGATTTCCATAAATAATACTGTGGGATGTGGGGGTGGCAGGCTCGCTAGAAGTAGGTGTGCTAAAAATGTCAAAGCTGTATATGTTGGGGGCAGTTTGCATGAATAAGCAAAAGGGCAAGACAGGAAGCGGACTCGGTAAAACAGAGCGACGGGTAAATAAATACTGAGGAATGTTTATTCATAAATGCAGCGAACTCCATATTTAACCGGAGCACAAAGTAAACGGCGCACACTAAATCCTCCGCAGACCTTTATTTTCCAATTATACTAAAATTAAACAAGAGCATACGTGTTTATTATCGACCGACGATGATTCCAGAAATCGCCATGGCTACGGCATGACCGGAACTGATCCGCGAAATTCTAATTGCAATAATCGAGGGGCGCCAAAATACAAATTGGAAACGGCGGTTTCAGTTATTAACGAGTTGTCGAATGCACGAGACTCGACACATCAGCGATTTAACACGCGGCGGATGCATAAAATCGGAAGGCGTGTTTGAACCTGGGAGCCCCAAAAATTACACTCTCACAAAACCGAAACGAAAAAAAATAAATGGTTTCTCGTATAATAATGTACCTGCGTATCCATCCATCTAACCAACCATCCATCGTCAACACGGGGTAGAAGAAACAAGAAAAAAAGTGATGCAAAATGAAAAAAAAAAATGAGCGTATCCTTCATTCTCTATGGATATTATAACGAGGATGAGCCTGTTTGTTTTATAATAACGACGGCAATGTTAGCAGTCCACTTTCTCAACGCAATTAAATTCAGATTAATAAAACTTCTTGGCATAGGAATAAAGTAAAACTCTGTAATTAAAAAATTGCTCGCTAAACACACGACAACAAAACGATATTCCAACAATAAAATCATAAAAACAAACTCAAAATTACAATGCACATAAAATATACGCCAAGTTAGCGAATAAATTATAAGCTGTTGATACAAGAATATTGTTCTGTACAACCAGAAAAAATGGAAACATCCATATATAATGTAAATATCAATTTATAGATAGTAATTTTGTTGTTGTTGGAAAATTATGAATGTCAACCCCATTTGTTTTTAAACTGAAGTAATTAAAAGATGAAATTTTCATGTTGAAGCAAATTAAGGTTAATTTGTTAATAGATTTTCTACTATAGAATCGTTCTTAAGACAATTATAATTATAGCGCTATGGCCAATCTTTTGGTTATTGTTCTAATTGTTATTTCGTTTATATACATTTATGTATTTTTGCATTACCTAATTTTAGTTTTTCTGGCCAATAAATTATATCAATCTAGTAATATAGCTCATATTTCTTTTTAATATACATAAAATATTGAATTAAGATTTGAATTGTCTTCTGATGAACAACTCCTATTGTTGAATTAAATTGAAAATAAAGTGTTTTATTTACATAAATATACTGTAAATTTAATCTTGGATGTATCAGTTGCTCTTTTATTCTATACATTTAATTATTGGGATGTAAGATTTTGATGGTGTCAGATATGAGGTTGTAGGTGGCGGCGGGTGATCTGCTAATGAAAATGGATGAATTGTATGTATGTGTGCGGAGGGGAGGGGTGTACGGCGAGTGGGAAAACACATTTCGCTGCTCTCAATTATGGAGAAAACAACATACAGTATTGGGTTTTCAGAAGACATTTCAATATCAAAAGAGTGCCGCGCATGTGCCCCGAACAGGAGGAGAAGAGATGGACCAATGGCTCCGGTCGATTCCGGAGCCCCGGAACTCTCCTGTTCTCCCCAGGCCCGCCCATGTGTAGATGAAGTTATCACATCGCACGTTTGATCCCATCACGAAGGCGAAGAAGGACGGATGAAAATACGCACACATACTCTCATACATAACTGTAAGTGTGTATATATAAACATATCGTATATATACAGCTCAGAGTGTGTTGTGTTTGACCACTTTAATTTAATGACGACGAGGAGGGAGGAACGTCGAAGAAGGAAAAGCGGACAGCAGCGATATAATGTAAAAAGAAATTAAGGCTGCTTGAATGAGAAGAGAGAGAATTTCAGTTTGAATATAATACCTTTTCAGCGATAAATCTCTCCACCGAGGTACTCTTTCTCCCCATCTCTCTCTCGCTGTTGTATAAAAAGCGGATTTCATATTTTGCGCTTAGAGAAAGCTTAGCTAGGGGATGCAAAGCAGATAACGCCGTATCGGGAGTGCAGGGGGACACGGGGGATGGTGGTTGAAACACGGGGGTAAGTGAATGGGAGGCGGGCGTGGAGGAGGAGGAGGCAGCGTAGGCGGCGGCGGCGGCGGCGCGCGGATAAAAAATAAAGAGACGCGAAATATCCGCTCGTTTCTGGAGCTTTTAGCGGGTATATACAGCCGGGAATTGTTGAAACATTAACGGAGAGCCGTTGCCATAGGGACGACAGAAGCAGCCGCATGCATGGTAATGAATCTGAATCGATCGGGAGTGGTGGATTTTAAGTGCGAGTGAGCGTATGTAGTAGTAGTAGTGTGTGTATGTGTATGTCACTCACTACACACACTACTGCACTGCACAATACATCCGACCCAGAACCACCACCACCAGCACCAACAACGACGACGACAAAACAAAAAAAAAGCTCCCCTTCCTACCATTGCAAGAATACAAGAAGAGAAAATTAATTAAAAGTAAATAACATTTCTTCAAATTCCACATCTTTTATACCAGACCTCATACTTTGTACTCTCTTAAATCATGATCTCTTTTTGAAAAACCAAGTTCTATCAATTGTTTTAAAATTTTCGGAATCTAAGATTCTTTCCTTTTTTCTTATTACAATTTAGTATATTAATAACATTTATAATACATATTTCGTTTTACCATTACAATTGAGTTTTGTCTTTTATTTGAAAATATGATAAATGATAATATTAGTAGCACAATCTTGAAAGTTTTCAAAATCTAAGATTGTTTCCTTATAAACTAATATGTTAATAACGTATATAATTTTAGTCTGCATTCAGTTTTATTATTTTAATTGAGTTTTATCTTTAATATGAACTGATGACAATATTCAAAACTAGATGGAATTGTGATAAGAATATTGAATTGTATGATATATATTCTTAAGAACATCATATTATCTCTCTTTGAAGATAATTATTTTGTTGATCGCAAATATTAAGGTTTATTGACTCTGTACAGCGATAGAAAGTACGAACAAGTTTGTTTGAAGCAAGAGCAAACAAAAAGTTAGCAACAGTGCGGTGGTCTGAAATTGAAAATTGAACCGACAGAAGGGTTTTGGCAGCTTTCGGTTTTGTCTATTGATTCCGGGTTTCCGCTCTCTTTGGCGTTGTTTCCGAATTAATGAGGCCTCAAAAGAATCCGTGTGACTGGGTGTCGAAATGCTGATATCGACAGAGTGGCTAATTTCCATAGAACACATTTGTAATGAGTGCCAGTACGTATGTATGCGTATGTTACATGTGGAGGTGGCGAGGCGGGGCAGAGCCTGTGTCGATGCAGGGGGTGGGTTTTGCGGCCGCCGCCGATGCGGTGGTGGCGGCTGGCGGTTGGATTTCCCCTCCGTGTGCCGAGTTTCCCTTGCCGTTTGAAACGTAACACTTTTCCAGAGTCATTGTTTTCCCCATTTTCCCCCGTGTCAAAGGGCGAACCTGTCGTACCCAGAGCCCCCTGATTACCTGCCGCCTCTTTCTCGCTCTTTCGCTTGCACTCACTTACCCCAAACCCTTTCCCTCCTCTCTTCCTCCATTCTGTGTTTTTCGCTCGACTAGTAATTATAAAAATAATTACTCCGACATCCTTTCAAACAATGGCCCAGAACGACAAGGGTCATTCGCGTTGCGTAAGATTCGTTACCTCATCACCAGCGCCTAATAACACCCCCGCTTTTACTACACACAACACTTCTTAGCTAATCCTTACTAAACACCTCTTTTCTCTGTTCTTTAACTTTCTACCCTTTGTAATAACCTTTAACAACTTCAGTGCCTCGTCAGAAAATCTTTGTAATGCATTCACTCGTTACATTAAATTTGATGCTATTATACTTACAAAGAAATGTATTTCAGGCTACTACAAAACCACTTAAACGTTGCTACATATTAATAAAGTTTCATCAAATAAAGTTTAAATAGAACATTTAAAAAAAAACGAAGAATAAGTAACACAACCGATTACATGCACCGATTGAATAGTTACATGTGTGCATGTGTTTGTGTAGGGAGCAACAACACTCCATAATATGTAATGTTGGACATTGTGTAATGCCGTAACCTTATGTCAACAGGGGGTGGTGTATACGATGTACGTATGTGTGTATATATATAGACAGAAACGGGGGTGCATTGTGTCACACAATGCGCACTATCTATACAATAACAAAAGGTCGCATGTTTGGGCTTTTAACAGAATGAGATCTCCTAATAATTAATACGCTCCAGCACTCTCCGTTTTAAAAGCGCTTAAACTCTCCGGGGTCTCCCAAATTACACGGTGCGTCCCCCGAAAATGAAATGGGAAATATGTATTTAGTTATATCAGAAAAAAAAGCGAACAAACAATTCACGCCCAGCGATTTACGAAAGTTTCAACACCCTCTGCATTTCGAAATGCATGTGCGTACTATATAGTGCGGATGCGTGCGGGAACGGAATTGTAGTGGGATAAAAACAATAATAGGGAAAAAAGAGAAACAAGTATTTGCATTGTGAACACGGCGGCTCTCGCGATCGTATCAACATAATTCACACTATAATTAAATCTCATACTACAAATTTACACTTCAAACAGTGACGTGACAAACGATTAGCGCTGCACAAAGCTCATGTAAAAACCGAACCCCGAATTCATGACTACTTAACGTGCCGGCAATAATAGCCCATTACCATATGACGAATATATTTCACAAAAGAAATGCAGAATAATTGGACGATATTGAACACAAATTTACCGCATTTTCACATTCCACATTATAATACATTTATATCTATATATTCTTATTTTCTAGTGAAAACCCTATGGTCAATAGCTTTTTGTGAGAATTTACATATTTGTTTAAATTAATTAGTGTGACATCATTTGCTATATTTTTGCGACATTTATAATCATATTACATGTTATGAATTTAGATACATTTTTTGAAAATATTATATTAGAAAAACAAAAATAAGTATACGGAGAGGCTATATTGTAATTCAACAGTTCATATATATTCGCTGGAACCCTCTTGCTCACGTACTCTCTCTTTCTCACTTGCTATTTCCAAGCTTCATCAAGCCAAAGTCAAATTTACATTTTAAACAGAAACGAGGAGAGATACTTCTTTTTTGGGCCCCGCGCGTTCGTTCTCGTTACATGCAAATGGCCGGCGTAATGAATCCTGCGATAACCTGAGCTAGTGGGGAGAAAAGAGAGGAGATGAGAGAAAAAGAATATGTATATATATAGAGAGAGAGAAAGAGCACTTTACTGTTCCTAGGTTGGGAAGACCGAGCGAGATGACGAATCAATGGGTCTTAAAAATGAGCTCGCCCCTGCATTAAAACATAATAAGAAACATGAAAATGAAATGCGAATAAGCGGGAAAGAGACGGCCTCTTCCTAAGAGGTAAAATATTAAAATGTAGAAGAAGAAAAAAAACAGAAGAATGGTTTCACGGAGAAACCGAAGGAATAAGAAAAGAAAAATGTTGCACGCAGAAAAAGAATTGCAAATGACATCATATCGCTTGCTCCTTCGGTCGGGAGTTTCCACTCCACTTAATTCCGCACAATATAGTTTCATAATTCAATTTAATATTGCGTTTAATCCGGGGTACTAAGTAAAACATCTTGCGAGTCCACGATTTTCTTCCTTCATTTCAAAGGCAAACAACAAAAAAGATCTCCTGGATTTAATACGTTTATACTTTAATTTCCGTCCTGATTAAATTTCGATCCGCATCCTCGTGCACACACACACACACACACACATAAATACATTCTCACATGCATATACATTCTGCAGGTTGTAGGTTTTCTCGTGTTAAATGAGCCCTCGAAAATATATGGGGGACAAAAAAATAAATAAAAATGGGTACGTTTTATGCCCAAACATGGCACGGTCAGGGCATAAATTATGGACCTTGCGAGTGGAACGCTATTCGAGAATGAATTTATGCAAGAGTCCCAAAGACAGAAGAGACTCGCCCATTGTATGGTTATTAGATCTCCGAAGCCGCGGGGGGTTGCGTTATGTCCTTTTTCTTTTATTATAATCTTTTTTCCCTTCCTTCTTTTTTTTTCGGAGAATAGAGACACCATGCAGACCTTATTTGAATTATTACTAACGGTAAACATCATTTTTGTGTGCTGGAAAATTGCTCTATGATATGATAAAACGAAAATATAATAGCAGGTAGTCAATCAATCATAACAGTATTTTACATTAGGACGCACGTAAATAACATGTATTCAGAAAGATATGTTTGAAGATTGGGAAAGTTCGACGAGATTTTGCAAATAGCGATGTGTGTGTGTGTGTGCGGTTTTCAAAAGGAAGCTCTGCAAAGAGTTTTATATTGAGGGAAAATCGTGTGGGGTTCGGTAAATGGATTAAGGAAGGAAGAGCAATCAGGATAATGGGCCGGACACTTGATGTCCGGATTTCGGTTCAGGAAATGGCTGCGCGTTTGAGTGTTTGGCGATCTTGTTAGATCGGATTTTCAGGAAAACCGACACAAAATAAATAACGGACCCCAGCTTTTCACCTAGTTTTGATTCATTTTCATGATCACGCTTCGTTATAACAAACTTTGAGCTTCGCTACAGATAATTTATATTATATTCTCCGAATTAAATATTATATAATAAACGGTTTTCATTTAAAAATAGATATAAAATTGCATATAAACTTCATTTGTTTTTGTATTATCAACTGTATTACATTTATTCATATTGTGGTTTAACTGTATTCGCTTTTTCATTAATTTCTTGCTTAGAATATAAGAGTGCGTCTTATAATCGATGTATGGCAATATCAAGATATTGAGTTCAAATTAAAAGGAATTTGTGAAATATCAGCAAAACTCTTTAGAATAATTCAGTAAAAACTCTTTAAGCATTACTTAGATCTTAAAATTACTTTAAATTTAAATCAATATGAAACTTTTTAACAGAGACGGATAGAATTCTAAAGAGTACAATTCAATTATAAAATGTCAGCTAGAGCACGAGACAGGCGAGGAGGATCTAAAAAAGTTTTTTTTTATAAAATTAAAACTGAGCATCAGAGATGTGTGTGCAATTGAACCTAAATTGATGAGTCACTTGCAAAATAGAAGACGCGATGGGGTGTTCCGTTCTGCCTCTCGCGCCCTCGCTCTCCATCTTTCTCTCTCTCTCTCTCACTCTGCACACGACGGAGGTTGGAATGGGGTGGCGAACGCGTCGGTGGAGGGCGGCGAGATCAAAGGATGCCGCCCCCCAAATCAGATCGGAGCCCCCGAGCGGGGGTGGGCGCCATTACAACATCTCAATGCTCATTTAGACATTCCATCTTGATATAATCGGCGCTGCTTTAAATATTTCGCAATGATCCTCTAGCTTTCCGTCGAGCTCCTCCATTTTTCTTCTCTTTATGCAATGCTTGTTGTTTATTTTATTTTTTTTGCAGCTGTTGTTACCCCGTTCGAAGGGGCAAACTTTGCCGCACTTGGACTGAAAAGTTGAAAGTTTTGATTAAGTTGGGGAATAGTATGGGGAGTTGTGAATGGGGTACTCGTGTCAGGTGAGTAGGCGACTTCACAGAGCTAAAGAGAGACGGAGAACGCGAGATTTTCCGTGTGCGTCGTCGCGGCGCTGGCGTCGCTTCAGGCGGCTCGGCTCAAAGGGCTTTATAAATAACATAACACAATCTACTGGCGACGCATCTGTGGAAATTTTATTAGTTGACGAAGGAGACTTTCTGTGTGTTAGGCTCTCTTCCTCCCAGCCCGTCTCCTTCTTATTTTCCCTTTACCGAAAAACGGCCAAGTGTGAAAATTAACAAAGAAAATTCCCGAGCAAATGTAATCTTGTCACTTTGCCTCGTTGAATCTCATTAAAACAAATACAAAAAAGAGGCACAATGTACACATCTATTGTAACTGTTCAACCGAAACCTCTTTCTCTCCTGATTTTATTCCCTTCCCTCCTGGTCTCCAGAATTTTCATGTTACGTCATCAAATAACGATCAAACTAGATTTATCAGTAATGTATGAAATTCTGAAATAGCCTTATTCAAATATTAAGCCTTTCAGAAACATTTAAAAGAAAATTTAATTTAAATGAATTTAAAAGAAAATGCAATCCTAGTAACTGACATGTAACTGCATTTGTCTTTAACAAATTTATTTGAAAATTATTTAATTATTAGAAATCCCTATGGCCCAAATTATAGCGTAAATATCCCGTTCTAATACTGTTGATTTTTATTTATTTCATGATTATTATTTAAATGTCTTCTATTTTTAATAATAAACAACAATTATAAAAAATAAACTTTTCTGCCTGACTTTTCTAACGATTTATAAATCTTCGAATTTATGTGTTAATGTTCAAAACAATTCAAGTTCATTTTGAGTTGAACTTTATTATTTTATATTTTCTATGTATATCTAGTTCCAAATGACTGATAAAAGTATTATTAATGAATATTTGTAAATATTCAAATATAAATTATTCGTATCATTGACTATTGTGTTGAGTGAATTATAAAAGCATACACTAAATACTGTAAAGCTAAAAGTGGATTTTAAATATATCGCAGAAGCTTAAAATATTTTGCGTATATAAAATACATATAAAATTTTTTGGCAAGTCCATTTTCGATCAACCAACAATTCCCGCAATGTTCAATATCGGCGGGTATTTGAATTCCTGCGAGTCGGTAACTATTCGGGTCGAGGGAGGCGGCGGCGATCGGCCGGAATTTCATCAGCTCTGGCGACCGGAAGGGCCGCCGCCGCCGCCCCCATCATCTGCCAGCCACCCTACCTCCCACCGGCGCCCCCGAACCACTCGAGTGTATTGTAATTACCCTCCATCTGATTAAAATAACTTCAAAGTGGGAATCTTGTTATTAGATACTTTCTAGGATTCGCCCATCGACGGCGATGGAGCAAGCACACACAAAAAAAAACACATTCACTCCAGTCCAGCCACTCCCTCTTCCCTTGCCCTTCCGAGTTTTATCTCTCGCAAATTCCGCGATTCCCGCCCCTCCTTCGTTGCGGATTAATGATTGGCTTCGAGCTTTCAGAACTATTTCTGTTCAATAATTATTTGCATTTAGTATTTTACATCGTATACTTTTGCAGTTTCCAATATGAAGTAAACGCAAATCCTACTTGTTTATGAAACAATAGTTGCAGTTTTTATTATTAACGCAGAGCGGAATTTATAGTTTTGTTTGCGGATCAAAATAAATACCAAATAACATATCGGAAATGGTTCGATTTCTTTTTTTCTCACGCGTATTTGCATTCCATTCCAACGCTAATGATCAAAATAAACTCTACTCAATTGTATTAATTACAGCGGTCAATATTAACATTTAACGTATATTTTTCGCCGCAATCCGTTTATTTGGCATTTCGCTTTTCTCACCAAATCATTATGTAATGTAAGTAATGCATATAACATATATTATTATTGAAATTATTTCACAACGAATTTGTTTTTTTTATCAATATTACCAAGATGTTACAATTGGATTTAATAACAGCCCAATAAGATTAATTTGTGGAATAGTAAAAACTATGCTTTAATTTTATATTTTTAATACTTCTCTGATTATATACTCCGATTGTTTAAGTAAATTAATAAAATTCAACCTCTAATAACTAACATTTACAGATTTTAGTACTTAAATCTATATTATCAATTGATTTAAAAATGTATATAATTTGTTTTACCTCATTTTAAGAAATTATGTAATAAAAATCAGTTGGTTTTAATGCTCGTAGGATTAAACATGCTTTCTGATTTAGTCCTCTTTTTTTAAGTTCAATGGGGAGTTAGTCGGCACGCAGTTTTGTGGCTTTATCATAAGCGTAATTATTGATTTAAGCTTAGTCTCTGGGGGGAAAGTCGAGTGGAAGGAGACGGCAATAGGTAGTCACGAGTGTCTAAGAGAGAAGGGTGTACGGGTTCGCGTGAGGTTGCGAGGTGTGGTGGAGGTAATTAGCGCATTAGCGTACCCCGCCTACAATCTTCACGCACCCGTGCATGTCGCATCGAATCAAATCTAGATGGAACGTAAATAATATTAAATCGAATCAACAGCCCGAAACCGGATTCCGACAATTATCCTTGAGAGAAACACCAGAAAAAAAGTGGAGACAACACAAGGAGGCAAGAGAGAAGAAATGTACAGAAACAACAAACGTCTGGCGGATGAAGAGGAGTAAGACGAGGAGCTTTACACTTCCAGGTATACACTCGCATCAAGAGTCTGCATCTCGCCGTTCCTTTCTCGTTCTTCGTTTTCCTCCTCGCGCTCCTCTTGTTGTTTTGTTTAAGTCTAAATTGAGAATTCCATTCATCATTTATATTGGGTTCTAAATGTGGATTTTACTAATAGAGCAGCATCTTTACTGCTTGGGTGGTTTAAACACAAGCCTGTAATTATCTTGTTGGCGGGTCTTCCTAGAACCCGCATACATCAACTAATAAACGCTCCTCTCGCTCGCTTCACACGCAGACACACATTACGTTTCTTAACAAACAACAGCAGAAGAAACAACAACAAAAAGAGAAGCAGATATATAAAAAGGCAATGCTAAATTTGCCATAAAACTCAAGCGAGCACTTCTTTTTGTCGACGCCAAATTTGTTCATCTCCGAGAATACAACTCTGCGACGGTCTGCCCACTTAGCAGATTACAATAAGCACAATGATCGTAAAAATAAAACGCGTCATTAGATTCTAATGGAGACGTGATTATGATCCAGTAATTAGGCAGCCGTTCGACGTGTGAAAAGCGCGGCAAGATTTTCAAGTGGATTTAATTAAAGTTTATGCGAGGAAGCGCATCTGAACAACGTGCAGGAACTGAAAAGCTTGTATAGTAGTTCCCTCCCATTATAATATGTCTCTTGCTTTTTTTTATCCTCCCTGTTTTGTTCCTCCTGCTGCTGCCTTCTGTATTTTTAAATTGAAACCGAGTCATACTGACAATGCGGCCCTAATTAGAGACGAGCCTTTGTTCTAATTCACGTCCCCGATTTTTCGTTTTGTTTCTCTACTTGAAATTAGTGAGTGAACGCGTCGGTTATCATTCCGTACTTGCATTCAATGCACGGCTCTTTTTAATTAGGAAACAACATCTGTGTTCTGTTACTGTCACAGGAAGCAAATAAAAGATTGAAAAAGCGTGCTTTTTTTACACACACACACACATACACACGCGCGTATATCAATATAGATACTCGTGTGTGTGCATAAATATATACAAGCTAACAGGCTAAATATTAACATTAATTACCCAACTGGCAAATTGCTAAACGCAGTAGTAAAGAAAGCTCCAGATACTTCTTTCCGACCTTTCGTACTACAACTCCCTTCAGGCTTTCATTCCCGATAAAGAATAGTATTCATACAGACTGTGTGACTTCTTTGTACTTATTTAATAAGCCCCGGCGCTTTCCGCAATATGTCATGATTATCGCGCGGCTCAATGCTACTCCTTGTTTCGCTTGCATTCATTAGCAAATATTGATTTCCATTACGAGAGATGCATGAAAGAAAACCGAAAAAGAAAAACAAAACTGTAAAAGAAAATTTGAAACGAAGAGAGAAACAACGAGAAGAAAAGTCTGGGAAATTAATTAGCAGGCTACACTAACTAACTTGCTGACCGATTTGCGATGTAAAGCAGATAATCATCAAAGAGACCGAATCTTCGCAGCAATAAACATTTCAGAAATGAAAGGATAAATACACTCTTTTTTTTTCACATTATTGCTATACAAATCAACAATGACGTTTTCTATATTTCGTCAGAAAAGATCTAACAATCTGGTATAAATATTCAGCAGAGAAGATAAAGGCTAGCGCTGGATGGGGATACTTTTAGATTTTAAGTAATCAATACTTCGGCAACTAAAATATGCAGCGTGTTTAAAGAAGGAGCTTTCCCGCGACGAATAAATAAATAAACCAAATATATGGAGAGAGAAAAAGAATATTTCTTTGTTTGTTTTGTTCGTCTCTTTTTTTTTCTTTCTTTGTGGCTCGTAAACGGGGGAATATAAAAGTCCATAATAATTAGGTGAGGAACTCGTTAGGGGCCGGTTTATTTTATTCGAATGTGGGTTTTGATAATTACAGCGGAAGCTGGAGCCCGCGGCGGACCTTCCCAGAACTAACAAGGATTCTTTGTGCCCCGCTTTTATACTATAAATTACTCCATTCGACTGCCAAATGGTCCTTTCTTTATAGTCAGCCTCATCTCTATCTCTATCTCTCTCTCTCTCCTTCTCTTCTTTGCATACTCAAACACACACACACACGTACATTGTCCAATTTAATTATCCACCCCGAAAATACAGGAGAGCGGACTTTTTCTAGCAAGAGAACATCATGTGAAATGTATTCTGTGAGCAGAGCAAATCTTTCTCTCATTTAGCCGAGTTTCAGGTTGCGCAAATAGCGAGCAAGCAGCCAGTATAAACATTTAATCAAGTGTTTATAGTACACTTGTAATTTGAAGTGTAACACCGCCTGCTGTTTGTTTTCCTTGTGCTTTTTCTCCTTTTCCTTTTCGAAATTTTTTAATCTGATCCCTTCCCGGAACAGCTTTTTTGATGTACCGCCGCCACGCCAAAAACAGCAAATCTCAGCACGAGAAAAAAAAAGTATGAAGGAAGAAAGAACACAACATCAACACCAAAGCAAAAATCGAACGCGCGCGCGCGCGCATTTACATTTAAACTATTTAAAACCACGGCGTTCCATTTAATATTTAGATCAATATTATGTAACTCAAGAAAAAAATATTTACAATTCTCCATATTGCTGTATGATATGTTCAATTATTGATGGCTTCTTTTCTTTAAATGTATGATGTGATCGATATTATTAAGTGTTCCCTAAAATATTTTAGATTTATCAATAACAAGATATGATATTACACTATTATTGTGACGGAAAGAATGTGTTAGAATATATTAAACAAATTTGAAATTTACATAAAATATACATTTATAACAGGTGTAGAGGTACAAAGAGCTTACCGACTTTTTAGCGAGAATGTGATGTAAGAGATGTGTTTAACTCACCTGGAAAGAAAGAATAAATATATTAGCAAATCATTCATTTACAAGCAAAAAATATTAAAAATTATTGTCAATTTCAAGTTCTACAAATTAGTTACGATTGTACGGGAAACTGTATGCAGCGTCTGGAAAAGATCTGATAAGAGCATTCCTGTTTTGTTCTCCCTTTTTCCTTTCTTTTGAAAAGTATTAAATTACCAGTTTAGTCCGATGATTGTGTATCTGATTAATGTTTGGCTACCGGTTTTACATCTGCAGCGCCGCGTATAATGTGCAGCCCAAAATTTCTGTTTTTAGGGGGCTTCGTGCCTTTAATAAATTGGAAATACGGCGCGAATTAATAACGGCTGCGAAGAAACAAAAAAAAAAGTAGGGTAGAGACTCGGAGAGGAAATAATTGGTTATGGAGAGCGTAATTTGATGAAATGTGTGTAATGCGAGTAAAAAAGGAGTAGTAGGTGTAAGCGTGGAGGCAAAACGGGTTTTAGCCCGGAAGGTACAAAATGCTGCAGACTAAGAGAGAGAGGCTAAATAATGGCTATGTGATAAATAAGTGTGGATAATTAATATCCTTACATAATAGCTATCGCGAGTTGGGTAAGGCGATATGTTTTGTCACGCGCGCCTTCCTTTGATTTGCATGTCGCTAAACTAGACCAATTACACACGTCTCTCTTGTTGTATCCGACTATGTCCGCGCGCTTTGAAGCCGCCCCCCCAAACAACAACCCTCCGAAGCTCTCCAGTTGTTGTGTGTGTGTTTTTTTCCTTCGCCGTTTTCGCAGTAATCTCTTTTTTTCTCTCCTCCTCCTCCACGAGTTTTCAATTAATTATTATTTCAACGTTTTGTAATTATTAATTATCCGTAGTTATAATGGTGAAAAAATAAATAAAAAATTAACGGGAGAAAATCGGAAAATCCTGGATTATGTTTACAGAGGAGTGTGGGCCCGGCTCTCCGACTGGAGGCAGCCAGTAAATTAGAAGGATCAGGTGGAAGCCGACGCCGGTTCCAGTTTATACGAAGCGTCAGTTCCAGATTCCCTTTGAAGTCCGCAACGAAGCCCGAGGGCTCCCACGTCCACGCGACTACAACGACTATTGCGAACTTATAGAAAATACAACTGAAATTATTATTATTATTCGTTTCATACAAAAAACCTTTATAAACCTTCAGCTCTCTTCTATCCACAATCTTAACATTACCAATCATCTTGTTAGCAGAAGAATATCTTGAATGCTTTATAATTCTTAATTTTAATTTAAAAAATAATTATATATAAGAAAACTATTATATTGTAAAAAACAACTATTAATTGTAAAATTAATAAATAAATATTATAATTAGGTTTTTCTTTAGTGTTCACTTTTATTTGTACTCATGGTTATCAATATTGTTAGAATTTTTCAAATTGTACTTGTCTATATTAATTTCCTATACTCTCATTAATGTAGTTGATAATGATTTTGTTTGATGCTATTATCTAAATGTTATTTTTATATATATTTTTTAAAATTTCGATAAGATCTATTACTCGAATCTCGAAACATCTATGTAATATTTTATCTGTGCTTATAATGGAGTGCAGTACTCTCAAATAAGTATTATCAATTGATTTCGATGATTATGCAGACATATTTGTTATTTCTATTAAAAGTAGCAAATAATGGTAATCGAATTCATTACTTTAACCAATTCTTGTCTAATTATTATGACAATAAGATATTATAGGAAATGTATATTAATTATTTTAATATTCTTGTCATTTTTAGGTAGGATTGAAGATGTAATGATTTTGTTGGGAGAATGTTAATGTATATTGCAGATGGATTTGTCATTTCGCTTATTATTATTTTCTTCTCTATACGTTATCTGAGTTTGTAAATCTGTTGTCGTATCATTGTTGGTTATTAGAAGGGGGATGAAAGGTATATGATATATCTGTGTGCGTATGCATGAAGGGCACATGTCCTTGAATAGGGAATAGATCTGGTATCAGTGCTTCAGAGTTTTTAATCATGAATGGGGTCTCTTTTATGCAAACCTCGGTAATTTCGTATCAACCCCTGGCAATTGCACAAATTGATTTCGAGGGGGGCGCGCGCGTGCCCGTGCCCGTATGTTACCCGTCCACGTCTAGGGGAGTTAATAGCCGGGGTTGGTTTCACTGCACTCGCATACACACCATACACATGTACCAGGCCTACCCACTGAGCACATACACACACGCTCGGCTCCATATGAATTATTATATCATAACTGGTGTGCCCAGTGGAACAGCTCGTTCCTAGCCATGGGATTAATGCGCCGATCTCGGGGTGAATTCGATGGGGATTTGGGCCGAAGTCAGATGCACAAGTGGTTCCCATTAATGCGGTTAATGTGTTGGTTATTATATGGATTTATTATATGCAAGGGGTAGCAGACAAGAGCATACAATATAAAAAATATAGATATTATATAATGTGAACTTAATGGATACAAGCTTAGTAAAACACATCATCGTTTTTCAAATCACTTCACATTTGTTAGTCTCGATTCAAACCCACAATTTCTATTAAGTGCGTTTTACATCCATTACTCTAAAACCGCATTATGCACAGACACCTAGCAAAATATTAAATTTGAATAATTATACTATTTTAAATATTCAATATAAACTAGCGGCAAAAAAATACTAATATTCAGATTTAACTTTATTATCAAATATTGTTATTAAAATAATATTATTAAGTCTTTTTATTAAGATATTATGTAGGAATTAGCTACCGAGCATATATTTATAATATAGAAACTGTCTGTCATCAGTAAGACGTTCTAATAATAAATCTTCTGTTAATAAAATAAACGTTACTTTCTATTTGAATGTGAGATTAATTTCAAAAACATGGATTTAGTAAACGTAAGAATCTTTTTATTTGTTTGGGTGTGATTTTTATTGTTGTTTGATAAATGTTCACTCTTGACACTATTTGAAATATAGAAATAGATGGGGCACATCATCATCAATCAAAAACGGATGGAGATTAAGCAACGTATTCCAATCAATGATGATAAGGCTGATCGTACCGAGACCAGTTACGAAACTGCAATTGAGGTAGAGTCTTGTAATCTGTAATGAAGTACTGCGTACTCCCCGTTGTGCGGGCATATGAGAGGTGAACAGCCCCGCCGAAAAAGTCTATGTACGTAGCAACTAATATGCATGACAATGGCCGTGACATTTGCAAGTGCTTTGTCCTAGAGGCACGTAAGTCATTATTAGAGAGATGCGGCGTGTTCAGTTTATCTTATCTGGTCCATATATCGAAGGGGGCCTCGGGGTCGCACCCCTTCATTCCCATAACGGCACAATGGGCGAACGAATGCGCATACACAGAGATTAGCCTTCCATGCAATGTTTAAAGAGAAAGAGAGAGAGTCCTGTGTAATTATGGATAATCCGCGTCCGACATATGGGATGTCACATGAGGTTTTTTCCGTTCGCAGAGAGGACAGAACTGGAAAAAAAATCGCAGCGGCAGCCAAGGGGGGCGGTTATAAGCTGGCGCACTTAAGCCCCGTTAACTGCATTATCAGTATGTCCTCCATAGGGCCCCATTGTTCCGACGACCCGGCCAAATCAAACACTCCAAAAATTAAACAATTCGACAATCCTTTCAAGCCCAGGGCTTCTCCGCATTTTTTTTGTTCAGTATTGTCCAACCATCGAAGTGTATTCGAATTTTTTGTTCCCACGCAAGGAAATCTTAATAAACATTAAAATAACATATTTTTGTTATAATACTCAATTATGAAGTAAGAAATTAATCTGATAAAGATAGATATTAATACTAAATCAGTTGTACTCATTGATTATGAAATCAAGTCATTTCATTTATTTTAATTTAATATACAACTATTGTTAACTTTCGAGAAGTTATAGTAAAATTCATCAACTTTTAAAAATATATAAATAATATATTTGGTTACATAATATTTTCGACCAAACAGTATATCTGATGAAAATAGGTGTTAGGCAATGTTTGATTACATATGCTTCAAGAAAAGGATGTACAAAACACGTGTTATTACTACAGAACGGTAGTATCTAATCGCAGATTAAATATTTTTCCATGTGTGTAAAATTTGAAGTAAAGCTTGTTCATCGCGTTTTCCACGGTTTTCGACTTTAGGCGCATTTACATTTCCTTTTTGCACCCCTCAGACATTCCGAGGAAAGCACCACTCCACATGTGTGGAAGAAAAAATATTGACATTGAGATCGAAGGGAAGGAAAAGTTTCCAGTTTAACATAACCAAACATACGAACCCACACACGTCCGCCATCTTGACTTGTTTTATCCCCTACGAGCAAATGGGGCTCGTCATCTTGTCATCTCGTCCCTCTATTCGCAAATGTTATGCACCCACGTACAGCCGCCCCCAAAAGGAAGAGAGTGTGAGAGAGAGAGAGCGAGAAGGAGAGCAAGTGCGAGTAAGGGAGAAAGAGAGGCAGCAGCAGAAGCAGCGGCAGCACACAAAAAAGAAAGTAGGAAAATACGAGAGGCGAGCGAAACTGGGAGGGCAAGAAAAATAAAGGAATTCGAATATACTACATATATACATGCAATTTTATTTTCTATTTTCTGTTTTGCCTCTTTTTCTCTCCCCTTTTTTTTAATAAACCCACAATGATCGCGCATTCAGAGAGTGAGTCGTTGGACCCTTACGGGTTCTTTCGAGCATTGGACGCAGGCAAGCAAACGTTATTTCAGGGCATTTTCTAGCCCAATGGCAACGGCGGTGCAGCGACTCTCAAGGACCCGGGGTACAATCAGCGATGTAAACGAGACCAGCTAAAAGATCAAGAGCCTCCACCCAGACCAGACCAAGCCAGACCAGGCCAGCTCCGATTCTCATTCAAATCAAATTTAAGTTTAAGCTCGACTACAACAAAACTTAGGGAACTGAGAAGAAGCACATACATACATACATATATACACACACGACAAAAAATCCAATTTATTTTCAGACCGCTTCTGTCAAAAGAAAGAACACGACTAATTACTCCAACTCAATAAATTTCAATATCCATTTTCCAATATTTTTTTTCATTTCCCTTTCGTCCCCACTGTTTCACTCGCAAATATTAATCGATTGCAGAGGATGGAAGTCATGTAGAAGTGGGGTGATGGCCGAAACTGGAAAGTTCTTATATTAAATTCCAATTTAAGCTCAATTTTCTTCAAAAAAGTTTAATTTGAAAAATATGACAAAAACAAAATTGCTTCAACTTTGATTCTTATATTTATTCATATATAAGACATATCCTCAAATATAAAAATATTGTTTATTATACTAATTTAATAAGTTAATAATTATAATTGAATTGAGTTATTAAACTATCTAATAATTTAAGAGTATATACAATTTCATATTAGTAATCCTATTTAAGAGGTAATATCTAATTAAAAGTAAATATACCTTAACTAATCGTGCACTATGTTGTTAATTACAAGGTATTAAGAATATTCTACATCGAACTACAATCTTTTGCTCCTTCGATGCTGTCGTTTGATTGATTTTTAGAAGCAAAGGTCTTTTCTTTTCTCATATTCTTTTTTTGTTGTTGTTGTTGTGCTGCAGGTAGTCGGGCAGGCCCCAGCCTCGTCATGCCATTAAAACGAAGGGAATTCTTCAGGGATCTTGTTTAGTTTTCTTTTATTGGCGAGGACGTCCGGCGAGAGGGCCCTCGACTCTGAGGAATTTGCATGCAATAACTGGCCAGCAGCGCGCATAGTATTGCCTTTCCTTCCTTTCCCTCGTCCTCTCCACCTCCGCCGCCTCCTCAACACACTCACACATACACGGCCACCCGACAACCAGGCACATACACACACATCCTATATACGTATATTATGTAATAGAAAATTTGTTGCGCGACTTTCGAAATGCTATGTATACGTACATACATATGCAAACACACAGTGAAAGAGCAGAGAAAAACAAAAACATTCCGCTTTCCCGAATTTTTATCATATTAAAATATCTCTCTGTGCATGTGTGTGGGTAGGGTATACGCCAATACAAAAACGTACAAAAAAGATACAGCAGCAACGAAACAAACCAACAGCAACCAAAAAAAAGAGGCACAAAATGTGAAAACACATTACAACTATGCAGACGATGCGTATGGAATGGATTCTAATTTTTCGAATTCTTGACCAGTCTCCGGGAAACAAATTTGCGAAACAATGAAAAACAAACGCGGATGACCGACCGAACACGAAACAAACAAAAAAAGTGCCCAACGGCTACCGCAAATACTCGAAACAAGTTTGCATTTTTTTAAATTTATTTTTTTCAAACTAACAATTAAACCCAGATTGTTCAATTGCAATGGAATTCGGATTACGCCTAAAGTTTCCTAAATTCATTCATTCGGGGGTGATATTGTTTGGATCGTTATCTAGAATTTTAGACGTTATGGGTTACTGGCGTCTTTTAACCCATTAGGTAAAACGTTTTCGTGTGCTTCCTTTTGAAGATTAAAACGCAATCGGTTGTTTTACCTTCGCATTTTTTACGCAATGAAAATTCGGCATTCAAATCATGCAATCCTGCTTTAGTTTTATGACACGTCTTATTTGGGAGCACAATGGAAGTTTAAATTACACATTGCAAAGAAACGCATGAGGCCTACGGGGGAACGGAGGAGATGGAGGAAAATACAAATGCTACGTGAAAAGCGGATGAAAATCTCCGTCAACACGAGATTATCCGAAATCCCTTTAGCGTCGGGAAATCTCAAACAAAATGTAACCAAGTTCTTTCCACACGCGACGACGAACGAGCCGAAGGGCTGTTCACATCAATTTGCTGATTGATTCGCTCAGATAATTTCGTTAAGCTGAAATCTTCCAACATTCTAAAACTATATGTAATTATATATATTGCATATAAAAAGAATCTGTTAACACGGCCAATTCGCAGTACACGATGAAACGCCAAACCGATGTGTTCTTTATTTTTTGGTATTTAATGTGTATGTAATTTCGATAAACATGCAACAGAACGAATTTATACGTGTGTATCGAAAGGGCAATTATTCGCAGATTGTAATCGTAATAATGGCCAAGCACAAACATGACATATTAGCATAATTGCGGGCAATTGGGCCCTCCGAAATCGGCCTTTTATGGGCGCTCGCCCTCCTTTTCCCGCTTACCATTCCGGACGTGGCGCGAAACGAGGAGAGCGATAGACTTACGAAAAAAATAAAAATAATAAGGTAACGAATGATACAAACGCACGCATTTTATTTTGTAATAGGCGCCTTCATGAAATAGCAATCAAAATGTGAAAATGAAAGCGCACCCGGCACGCACACATACTTTCACTCCCCCAAAAAAAAATAAAAATACCAACGATACACGAAAAAAAGAATCTAATCGTAACGCGCCACCCCAACAATTACGCACTTATTATATAAATATTGATAGGGATTATAGATTAGGCGGAATTAATGCAGCGATAACGTACGGCATATACATATGAATATCGTACTGACATTATTTGACAGCTGTGATAAATATCTGCATTGGAAAATACTGTAATGTACGAGTTGTACAGTTTTTATGTCGAAATGAAACAATTGAAGGTTTCGCCCATAATGAAATCTAATCAGAACACAAACCTCTTGAGAATATTTAGTTTCACGAGATAAAAAAAAAACACAAATGAAATAAAATAATTAATGATTCTTATTATCCAGCTTATTTCATTGCTATAACCAAATATACCTTATTTTATTATTCATTTATTTGTATAATGACAGATAAATTCAACATTAATGCAAATACATACTGCATATTCATTTATTAGTAGCGTTTTCTAGATAAATTACATAATATTACAAATGTTCTGATATGCAAAACTATAATTTCTAGTTGCACTAGAAGTTGAAAATGTCGAGATGAACGACACGATTCGTTATAAAAACATTTCGTACTTAAATTTATTTTTGTTGAATTCGGTACGTCTTGCACGAGGATGTACTCTTTTATTATTTTTTGATACATAAAATGGCAAGTGATGAGTGTGATTTTTTTTTATTCTGAGGGTGTACGATGATCAGAATGATGATGATGATGATGATATTCGCGATCGCCCCAGACGGTTCACGCTTGGACGGGACCAATTCAGAGCCGGAATTTATCCTATCAATTTCTGCCCGTTGAACCGGCAAAGAGCCTCCCCCGCCTCATTACCGCTGCCGCCGCCGCCGCCGGATGGGCCGCCATCTTGTTCCGTGATTTTACATGTCGTTGTGTTTATTTAATCATGCGCGTCTAATCACATCCTCCAAATTCATAAAACTTAGTAATGAACGATGAGCAGTGGAAGAAACTGAACGAGGGAGAGGAAAATATGAAAGAACCCTGTGAAACGAATTCGGTTAGGTCTATTCGACCCTTGTCTCCGTTTCCCGACGCTGATACCTTCGACTACTTTATTTTATTTGGTTTAAGGGCGTTTTGTTGGTCAAGTAAGTGCCAGTCACGTATAGAAGAAGTAATGAGCCGTTTAGATTTGTACACTATCGCATCATTCGCATCTTTGCCTCCTCTCTCCACGGTCAATCGCATTCTTACCAATTCGACCGCAAATGCCTCCGCGCACAAATATTTGATTTGGTCCTCTCTCATCCTCCTCCAGCTTCCAAGATTTCTTTTCTGAACAAACATTGGGCAGGGGAAAGGAAGAAAAAGAAGAAGTGAAAAAAAAAGAATGTACATATAAGACATTTCACACTCCCAGCTCTCACACACACGGACACGCACACACACACACTCACTATATATTTATGATACCGTGTGGGCTTCGCCCTATTGTTTAGCGCTGCTACTGAAACCCCCAAATATGCAAACTGCAAGGCGTGACATAACAGCGTGGGTCGAATGCAATCATAAATCACTGTTGAAAAAAAAGGAGTATACACCAAAATAATAATAACTATCGCTAATCAGATAAGATTATTCACTTTGTATTGTATTGACGTGCATAAACTTCATTTATTAAGAAAAATGTCTAAGAACTATATCTATGACACTATCTATGGCAAGTTGTGATCATATCAAGTGTTACGAAAGGTCAAAACTACGATTGTCCATTTTTACATAAAAATTTCATAATGTTCATCTAAAAATGTAAGTTGCGAAGAACATGAAAACGCTGATCACAATTACCAAGCGCTTGTTGCCGTTAGTCGTAATCCAATTACTAACTGGAAGCAGACGCGTACGAAGCAAGCGGTGTGCGTGTTTTGTTGCATATTTTTGTTTTTATTTTTGGTTTGCAAGGGTGCTGTTTGCAGCAAAGCCGAGCTTTTCGGTGTTCAATCAGGAGGTGACAAATTTCAAGCCCGTTTTCATTGTAGCGTAGACAGCGTAGTTAAAGTGTCAATCACAGGCATTACAGTTGTCCAACACGAAGTCGGTCGGTGGGCCCTTTTGCCCATTGCGCCAACAACACTGGATTATTGTAACTTCATTAACCCGCAGGGCTCCGAGCGCTCGTTCATACACAGATCGGATAAAAAATATTTATTATATACACATAGTTCTACATATTGTACGTGTTCATATATTATACACATCCACACAAATGTGTGTACATATATATAGATAGACACATATATAATAACTTGGCGTTTGTGCGTTGGCAAAATGTAATTTTCTAATAGCGTTCCGGCGCAAAATGAAAAGCGACAAAACAAAAGGAATTTCCATTTCCGATTTCCAGTGCGAAAATAAATAAATAATCGCACTATTGCTCTCAGCAGTGATCGAAAACACACACATACACACATCAACATCGCATCACAAAAAGTGAATAAACAAACATGAAATGGAAGCAAACGCGAGACTCATAAATTTTCTTCCATTATGGTTATTTACATTACAATCAGTTATTTATCAAATCAATTCTTAAGTAATTTAATAATCAAAATGAAATACCAGTCTTGGTATTTATTTATAGTGTGAATACCGCACGCATTCCGTCCATTGACAATTCCACAATCGATTTTAGTGTGTGAATATTGTTTCGGTATTGCCTTGTTTCAAATTTGGTTCATGACTCTTGACTGCTTGACATGTTCATTGAAATTCGGGACTCGAGTTGCGGCCGTGATCCTAATGCCAATGGATTTGTAGTAATCAAAACACGGACGACTAAGGAGCATAAAAATGCTGTTGGCGTAAGGCCATTTAAATAATTTGAATACAAAAATACTGTACTGAAAATTATTTTATTTATACGACGAGAATAATATTATTGTTGCGTGTGCTCGAAAATAAAGATAGTTTAAAGTTTTCGCTAATGTGTTCTTCAATTACTTTTTACTTTTAATCTGCTATTATATAGTTGTTTTGTTCATGTTAATTTTAATATGAAAATATGTCCATTATTTGACCCATGTATTGTAGGTATGCTCTTTAAAAATTAACATAATTGGAAAGGAAATTATTTTAATGAATATATATATATTCAGGATTGATTGAGTCATCTGCGGCGCATCATTCGTGGTGAATTGAGTACATGGACATAGGTATAATTTGATAATTGGTGAGTGATTAAAGTTAGAAACTTGACTTTGGGCTATGGATCGAAGCAATAACGCGGCGTCAAGAATGTAGCCAATAAAAAGAACGGTCAATCAAGTTCTTTATATTACTGATAATGAATTAATGATCGTTTAAAACGGTTCCGATTATACACAATTCATTTACAATAATTAATTGCGTGTGTGGATTTTGACCGAGTCATTGTTGGGGGAACCTGTTTTTCCTTCTGCTCTTGCTCTGCTGAGGCTCCTCCGGTCTCTAGCCTAATTGCCATTGACGACGAAATGGCGGTGCGTACAAGACAGTAATTTGTTTTAATCTGGTTCAGTTTCCTCTTTCTGGGTTTGTCTTGGGTCTCGACCCCCATTATCTCCGGCGACTGGGCCGTGGCTTTCAGTCAAAACACTACAAGGATAGTCGAGATAAGGAAATCCAGATAAGGTCCCATCATTGGTTTAAGTGGGCACTTTTTACCTACTAATGTTTGGGGCAGACTGACATCTGCAACGAGCCCACCCACAATACCGAAAATAGATAAAGTTGTTTTATTTTCACCCCCGACGGGGAAAAAAATAGAATAATGGAAGTGCAGTTGGAGATAGTGGGAAAACGCTTCCTGAGTCACGGTCGCTTCCAAATTTATTAGGTTCCGATGCGCCAGTAAAACAAACATACCAACAATAATGAGGATAAATTGTGAACGTCATGCAACATAAACTGGCCTCTTGGAATTCCAAGAAAATTTCGTCTATCAGAGCGAGGAACACGTAAACTATATATATGCTTTGTCCCCAAAATACATTTGTTTTTGTTTCACCCTACAAATTAAGGATCGATCACCGGATATACAGCAAGAAGATGAAATCGTCCAGGACAGTTATTTTTTTCATAATCGATTGCAAAAAATTTACATAGCCTGGCGAAACAAAAAATGTGAACGGAAACCGTAAATCTAATTTTTAAGCTATTTTCCAAGAAACTTAAGGGCGGACGGGTGTGTATCCCTCGTCAATCACTTAACCCAAGTTGATATAACCGGGCTTCTCTGATTCTACATTGTTTTTATGCAAATAGTGAAATGTTGTACGACCTCACTAATTGACGGAACACGGGGAGGAAAATATTTGTTTTGAAAACGCAGGTATACGAAACTGTTTGCATAGCGTGTAACGCATACACGTTAGAGATTCCACAAATTCCTTTGTAGAAATATATGTGTGCGTTTTTTTGTAGCGAATTATAGATGATACCTTCCGATGTTTGGTAGAACATAAAAAAATGAACGAGACGAGAGCAAACAGACGGTGTTTAATTCGTTACGGTTTTCAAATATTTATCTTTCGGAGCGTTGTCATTACACGCAGAGGATAATTTGGGAAGACTATTCTTCACGTTTTTTTTTTGGTCTCTTTCTTATTCCGAGGCACGGAACGGATTGCAGCAAGTAAACAAGCAATTGAGAAAATTGTGTTTTTGGAAACGGGTCGTAAAAGCGTTTCCAGGGTTTATACGTTGCTTATAAGAAGAGGAGAGGAATAAAATAAAGAAGCGAAGAAGAGAACGGAACGTGGGTTATTGTATTGAAGGGGAAAAGGAGGTACCGAATATAAATACGTTTTTAGGGGGGGCCAAACAAACGTTTCGGGTTTCTGGAAAGTCATTAAATGGCATTCAAGCCACCCGTTGTGCGATGCTCTGCTCGCCTCTGGACACACAATGCCCTTCGAGAGAGAAAAAAAATATAGAATAAAAATAAGTGGAGAAGAGAAAATCAAGTTTCACCGATTCCAGAGAAAAAAAGAGGATTCCAAATACACCACCCAAGAAGAGGAAGAGGTGGAGGACAACAGAAGGACGGGCTCCTCGTTACGCAAACGATCGCGCATTCGCACTGTCCCACCTTTTATCTTCTTCCTCTGCTCGATATTTCGCAACAATCATCACCTAGTTGGCGTTACATAATCAGTGGGCCGTCGCAAAGGCCCAATGAATACATATTAAGGCCTGTCACTACAGCGGCGGCGTCTTTGAAGCCTCCTGAGCAGACACGCGAACTTCGCACGCGCGCCGCTCGCTAATGCGGCGGAAACGCGCGGCTAGTTTTACACTAATTAAGACGCTGAAATCCAGCCCCAGTCGTGGAAATTAATTGAAATTAAACGCGCACGAGAAGAATAAATAATGGAATAGGTGAAAAAGTCAAATGTAATTCGAAGTTCCGCAGCAGATCATGAGGGGTAGGGCGAACGAAGGAACGAAAAACATGAACGGAACAAAAAAGAACAAGAAGAAGAGAGGAAATAAATTTTGTTTGCGAGATAAACGATGAATCTGTATCAAAGCGCGCACTCCTTCAGTTGCAGATCCAAATTGAAGAGCGCCTCTCGACTCCCCGACTAATTTTAGGATCAATGTTGCGCTCAACTTGATCACATCAAAGAGCGAAGGAATATGCACGTATATATGTATATACACACGCACACATAAAAAAACAAAGAAGAAGCAAAACTTATCTATTCGAACACGCCCGCCGCGAGTTTTCTCACTCCTCCAACATAATGCGATAATAATTTAAGTCTTCAAAAGAAAACCCATCAAACATATCCAACTTTCACTGAAGCGCGTATCTTCAGATTCACTATTGGATTCACATATATTATTTTTGATATAAGATTACTAACATTGCGTACATTTGATCGGAGATGTCGTTATTTGTCTTCTTATTTTACTAAGTATGAATGTTCTAGTGAATGAAAAGACGCTAACGAAAACATACCATTATAGTAAAAAAAAACAAAAGAATATATTTTTTGAAAAGAAACTGAATTATATGAAAATATTTTAGAAAATTTAATCTTTGATAAAGTTTTCGTATTACTCAATACTTTATAAACTAAATTTTGATGTAAAGTAAATATATAATATAATGAAAAATATAGAATCTATGAATTAAATAATATGTTACATATGTTAAAAATATTGCAAATACTAAATTTACTTCGATTTCTGAAAATTACAAGTGAGAACAATGAAAACTATTTATTAAATTGAATGCATTATGTCTGTAGAAATGTGTAAATATTCTTGTGTGGATTGGATTCGGAGATCCATTCTAAAAAGAAAATGGAGAAAATGTGTGCGCGCAAGGGTGATGATGGGGTTGGGGGCGAAGTCGGCTCTAAAAAT
>JAFMTC010000093.1:207091-228683 GCA_018845635.1 Nicrophorus orbicollis | reverse complement strand
TAATGGCGTCGGGCCAATGATTGACGGGCGAATGATTGACGGGCGTTTGAACGGGTCCCGTATGCATGCATATGTACGCAAACACAAACATTGCATTATTTTCACAATAAATTGCGATCGCTTTTGTTTCGCCCGCAAGATACACGGGTCATTAATCAAAATTATTTTATGACCATCATCATCGGCCTTTTCAGTTCGTGCCAGGCACACCAATTAAAAACCACTCACGTGTCCCGGACACAACGCTTCTTCTTGTTACCGTTTCTTTATTTGGGCAAATAAGAATGATGGCTGTTCGGGGGGGAAATCGTGCTAACGGCCTATAAGAAGAATTAAATTTTCGTTAATTTGTTTACGCCTCCATTGTATGCAAATCGGGGGGAGTGCAGAGCACCTCAGGCGTCGTCTGGAGGTGTTAATTTAACTCGACAACAAAACGGCCCATTAATTATTTACTCACAATACACCGAAATGACGCGCTTCCTATCCGACGTTCTGAATAGACAATTCCTTTTCGTGTTGTGGATATTATTCTTTTTTCCACCTTCCGTAACAATTCCAATACACGCGACGAGACCAAAATTGATGATCATTCAATCAGACATCCTTCAAAGACTTACCTGTAACAAAAGAAAATAAAACAATTAATTATCGTACCAGGCAATTGTATACAAAATATTTTCATATTGCAGCATGAATGTAAGATAAAATAAAAATACAAGATTATAAAGTAATCAGTTGGTTAATTTTGTTACGTAAATAATCCTCTGCATGAATAACTCAAAGCGCGATCGATTAATTCCATTTGAAAATCGGTTCCCTTGTTAGTTTTTTATTAATAACAGTGAACAAGTGCGCGCAGACACAGACACTGTGTCATCAATAAACGTCAGTCAGACAATGTTTCTTTTTTTTTATTCGGCCGTACGGAATTAGTGAAGTTAATTAGTCGTGAGTTTCGGGTGTGTGGGACAGACTCGAAGTCCCACCTGTCCTAATTCCAGGCGTACACATAAACTTACAGGTAGAAAGATGAAAGATGATTGTGAAAATTACAAATTATGTCCCACAGACGCCTGTCAGTTGATGACTTGAGAGATGATTGAAAAAAAAAGGACAAGAGAAAGAATGAAATCGACGATGAAACTGTTTAAAGTGAAAAGTCTGGGCGCCTGAAATTGTTATTAGGGTGTTTCTCTTGGGGATAACAAAGTGCAAGAGAGAAAAATGAGAAAGAACGAAACTAAGTGGCCGCCACGCAACTACTTTAGATTTCTTCTTGCGTTTTTGTATCTTTATTGCGATCGGGAGCCGTAAATCGCGCATAAAACCCTTTTTGAAAAATGATTTCCAGTCCCGCCAAATGCACGTTTATTTCCTATATCCGACACACTTCCATACATAAATAATACTTTGAAACATTCATTAAATAGAACATAAACATTATTCATACTACAATAATTGTAGGTGCGAGATTTAAAAATAATTGTCAGAAAAAGGTTTTCAATCCGAATCCACAATTTGTACTAATTACGATAAATTCTTAATAAAAAAAAATCTGTAGGTAATAAAAAAAGGGGGGAAAAGATTAAAGCAATTAACCTATTAGAAGGGAAATAAATAATGCGGATGGAAAGCTTAGAAATGTTGTTGAGGTCGGTCGTATACATTTTTCCCGTGTGTTTTGGCGTTTTCATTCATAAACGAAACGAGTTGCAGGGTTTCAGGTAGAAAAATCTGAATCGGAAACGAGATTACGTTCCTAGTATGCTTCACGTCGTATCCGAAATTGCCTGATTTACGACACAATTCCGGGCTGGGATTTCTAATTATTTACTTCACGGATTCAATTGACAAAAGCACCGAACGAATTGACAAGTTTGGTGTAACAGGTACACATTTTGAAATTTGTTCACATTAAATTTAATCTTTTCAGTTGTATTTTCAAATGCAATAATTACTATTCGTATTTACATTTTGGGTTCGCCTGGTGTTTGCAAAGACACAAAATAAATAACTAATTTAAAAGAACAACGATTAATAAAATGATATAATAAATAGAGAATGTGTAAATTATGCGAAGCTATAAATATTCGTTTCAAATAAAGTGGTTAGTTATAAAGTATAATTTATGCAGAGGTGACAAATATCAGACCTGCATTGTTAATTATATAAATATAGGAACACGATATGGAACGAACAGTCCGTAGTAAAAGTAGTTGTTAATACATCATCAGTGCGATTACTTAATTCGATTCTCTAAATATGTAATTCCCGTTCGCGGCGAAGATGAAAGTGAAAGCAGAAGATTTGATAAGGCGTCAATTAAGGAGAACGTCGTGCGGAGAGTCAGAGCATAAGGCAGAGAGAGAGAGAGAGAACGTGCGACTGAGCATGTATGTGTCTGTGTGTGTGTGTGTATGTATATGTGTGTTAGCCAACACATGTACATAACCGGGAAGGCAAACTGATAATTATCTGATTAGCGAGAATCAAAAGCGCCGACAGCGAGGATTAATTCGGCCGGTAAATACCTGCATTGTATTATTGTTTGTTCGTGATTATATGCCTCACGTGCCCCCATACTTAATAAATAATATAATGATACACGACGGAAACACGCGATTCCCACTAAGAGCGAGCCCCCGAATATCCGAATATTATTCGACCGCAAAAACGACGGGTCGAGGGGTCCTGGATCTATAATACCTACCACAAAAGGAGAAGTATGGACAAAAAAGGCCACAGTCGGAACGAATGCGACCATCATTATTGCATTTGACAACCCAACCACACCCAACAAACAACCATCGACAAAACGAAAATTAACGGCGCGGAATCCGATCCGAACGGATGGACTTCACTTACACCTTCGATATTTTCCAATCTGGCAAGCGAAAAGGTCGCAGTAGCCCATCTGAGAAAGTAATATAATGTAGCAATTACCATATCCAATCGCGCCCAATTAGCGAGTTTCGCTATGGTAATAATAGATGCACAATATTATCGAGCTTGTCCTCAATTAAGACAAAAATCTTGTATCGATTATTTTGACCATTGATTCATCGGTTATCAAGCGAAAAGTGTTTATGGGCCTAGATACATTCCTCGAAACTTGGCCGCAAAGCGAAAAGCCGTATCAGGAATCAAAGATTGCGCTTACGCAAGATTGGCAACATGTAGATATATCGACATCGAATTTTTATTTTGCGGTTATAGCGAAACATTTTAGGCCGTAAATCGAAAACGTGCCTTAATTGAAGAGGACCGTTATAGCGAAATGCCGTATAAAGAAAGAGCGGCCGTATAGCGAGGTATGGGTGTATTAAGCCAAGCTTTTCATTCTGATAAAAAAAGCAAACAAATGCTTCTTAAATAAAAAAAAGTACATTATCATTACTTTTTCAGTAAGTCCATTAATTTCCTTTAATCAAATTAATTATTTGCATTTCAATGACAAATAACGAGCAATAGGATTTGACTCTTTTGTACGGATTTAAATATATACGCCACTCATGTTTTTCTTGTAAACCCTTACGTAATAGCGAAGAAAAAGAAGTGAAGGCAAGAATAAAAGAAAAAGAAGCGGCGCGCGTACTCTATGATTTAGCTGTCGTCGTACTGTGCCTATCTTTAATTTTCTTCTCGTTTTCGTTTGCTTGTCGAACGGTAGTGATTATCTGGAAATTCCCAGATGTATATTAGCAACAGCGAGTGCTTTTATGTATCAGCGAGCCTTCTAATTTGAAACCAACCACTTCGCATTTTTTCCCACCCTTATATAATATGACCTTACCGGATTATTATTTTTTTCCTCTTTCCTCTCGTTCGATAACTATGCTCAGGGATATCGAGCAAACGCATTATGTAATTAGCGATTTTACTACCATAGAGTCGCAGGTTGCCGACTGAATATGACTTTGTGAATAAATTTAGAGCTTCTCCTTTTCCTGTTACTCTCTTTTTAATCTCTTCTTCCATAATTATTTTAAATTGGACTAGTTATTCTCGAGGAGGAATTTTAATGATTTCAAACGAACTCTCCGTTTCCAATACATGTACATTTCAATTTTTTGTCTCTTTCAGAACGCACCACTTTGTCGCTCTTCCTGCAACCATTCACGCAACCCGTAACACGACAATTCACTTAAATATTGAAATGCCAGTCTGATGCGCACTTGCTTTTCGTTTAAACACAAAGTACATTCGCGTAACCGTTTCGTTATTCCTGATGACTCAATTCATACATCCCCTGACTTTGCGTCACTTTTATTATTTACTATTTACAATATCTATAACTATAGTATCTCAATATTTATCAATTTATATCTAATAGTATTAGCAATCATTAAGTAGATTTTCAAAATAAGATGAATTATCAATTTCATATACACCCATACCTCGGTATACGGCCGCTCTTTATACGGCATTTCGCTATAACGGCCCTCTTCAATTATGGCACGTTTTCTATTTACGGCCTAAAATGTTTCGCTATAACGGCAAAAAAGATCGATGTCGATATATCTCTATATATTGTGAATCTTGCGCAAGCGCAATAATTGATTCCTCATACGGCTTTTCGCTTTGCGGCCAAGTTTCGTAACTAGGTCATAAAGCGATGGGTGTATATATAAACTTTGCGTTAACTTGTTAACATTTTACTCTGTATAAAAAGCTCATTAATAAAAAAAGATAATATGTTTTATAACTCATTTTTAATGGAACAATGTTAGAATGAAATCATCACCGTGGTTAGTCCGCTGTTGTTACTAGATTACTTTTATTTTTTTCGGGGACATAATTTAATCGTTCGCGTCTGAAATTAATTAGAGTTGGCACTTTGTCCATCATTGTTACGGAGTGTGACTATCTTTTGTCGTTGAAAATGAGTGCGTCATCTATCATGTGGCAGATGCAGCCGGCGATAACCGGAGGAATGTCTTGAATGTTAGCCGTTTTCCTTCTGCACAAGCGAAAATAAAACCAAAGCGGAACAATTTCCACACATTAGCGGTGAACGAGGGGTGCCCAACCAACCATCAAGCCAACACCACCACCCGGGAAACACGTCTTAATCATTCCAAGAAAGCATAGAAGGAATTATGAGAATCATTGAATAATTCATTAATGTGGAAAGAAATAAAGAGAAGAAGAAAAAAAAAATGAACGAAACAGGCGAGAAAATAAACACGCAACTTAGTCGAGCCGGTTAGAGAAATGAGAAATTTATGTGTTCTTGATGAATTTGTCGGGTCTGTAATAATAAATATTTGTGTGCGAGTTTCGTTTCTTACAAGGGAATACTGAATGATGAATAGGGCAGGTAACGGGGTTTGATAAAAAATGCACGGCTAAATTCATTTCATCTTTCGTCCCGATTATTTTCGTATTAACGCCGCGTTTGAATAATGTATTAACGATGATTTATTAGATCAAAGAGGAATCGGTTATGGATTTTGATGTGTGACAGTCACAGGTGTGCGCTCCTTGAATATGCATTCACTATTTTGTTATTATCATTTACTTATTGCCAGTCTCTGGAAGCTCGTAAATTATGTAACGGCTCGGTGCTTGATTACTCTCCAGGCGGACGGACACCGCGAGGGCTACCGCACTTGTGTCCTCCTGGGAGTCGATTGCGTGGGAGTCACATGATTTACGGCACCTCTCTTTTGCTCTCGATGCCCGAATGCACCACACTTCATTCGAACACATGAAGCTCCTTCCTTCGAACTTATTAGAAGCGCCTCGCTTTTTCCCAAGACCATTCCAGCAAGAAACCGTCTGTCCTTCTTATCCTGTTCTTCTTTTCCTATATATTCTTCCTTTTTTAATTTGAATGCACTGCGCGATTGCACGATTCGCTTCAATCACAAGTATCGCCATATACCTTTTCAAAAAATTACTCATTCAAGCTACTTAAGTGTCGAATGCTTGCACGTAGCTCTGCCAACATCCAACTCGAACTTCTCTCACTCCCCTCAAGCGAAATGCCAATTCTTTTCCATATATCTCTTGCGCATTCGATACTTCGGCATTTCGTTAATTGCGTCCAAAAGGAAAACCACCTCTTTTTTCAGATAGATTCTTTTTGAAAATTGAAAAAATATTCCTGTTTCTTCTTAATCCAGCCATCGAGCTGGAAATTATTTTTAAACATCTTACAACTGTTTGGGATTAAATTATGATTTTATTTGCAATTTTCTGCACATAAGAAGTATACAGCTTAAAATATGTTTATATCTATGCAAAGTACAGTCCTCTTTATATTGATAATATATTGGAATAGATTTAGACCCTTTTGTGGTGTAATTGGATTTCAATATATAATGTATTCATCCTGTTAGAAAGATGCGTATGAATATAATGCTAATATAGATGTAATGCGTGCATTAAGGACGAATGATATAATATATACGTACACACACACACACACACACGCGCGTGTTCCTATGGGAATAGGTTTAGGGCTGAAGGGCAGACTGGGGTCCCTATTTGTAGATATATGTATGTATATACAGTGAGGGGAATGAGGGAGGATGGTGCTGTTAGCGCATTGCACATTCTCTTTGATCCGGCGCTTCTTCGACCTGCAGATTAGCAGCGACGGCGATGACGCTCTGGGAATCAAACACCGGCCCGCTTCAATTACATATAACACACTCATTAAACACATATTGGATGGATGGAATATGCATGCACACTGACTGGCCCCGCCGCCACCGCCGTTGTGTTGATTAATCTTTCATCTGCTCTCACACTAAATACTAAATTTACACTCTGCCGTCCATCCTCCCTATCCTGTATCTTCTATACCATCATACTTTCATTGATATACTGATATTTTAATTGCTTATTTCAAAACCGGCAGATGTCTTCTATGACAATCTTAACAACTACAACTTCACTATTTCGCACTACTCTAATATATCCATCGACAAGTCAATTAAATCATCGAACAATAATATTTATATATTCCTCTATTATTACTATAAATATATATTTTAAAATATATCCCATTATATATAAAACTAAAAGCAATAACAACAAGACTTGACGTCATTTCCGGTAAAAGCGGAATTATTTCAAATATCATAAATTCGTGAAATTACCAGGCAGTAACCGCATATACGTGACAGGAGAGAAGAGCGGAAAAAAGGAAGGTAAATATACTTCGATGTCATTTCGGTGAATATACGGCACGGCTATTGTAATAACGTTGGTTGTCGTAAATTCGCGAGAATCCTCTCTCGTTTTGGAATACAGACAAAACCCACGCACAGAATCCGCTATCATTCTTTATCAACCCCGTTCCGCTGTTTTCATAAATATGTGGCGCGATTTAATCAAAAAGGCGACACTGTTGCCGGAAACCGACTGAAATGATGAGAATATAGCACTATCTTTTGAAAAATTCCCGTTTGCGCTCTGCAAATTGTAAACTGTATTCAAGCAAAATATACATTGGTAACAACTGTAAAGTCATTACAAAATACTTTCAGTAAAATTTAGGATAGTGATGAAGAAAAAAAGCAAATAGTTGATTGTAAAAGGTGTAAATAAAAAGTTCGATGCATGCTTAGAATCTACAATCATAACAATTGGAGTCGTTTTCTACGAGGATGTGTCCGTGGCGCGTTGCGGATTTCCGTTGCCGACAGTTTTGGATGGTTTCATTACCGACTCTATCCACTTTAAAAGCGGATACTTAAAGTTTTCATCAGATCAAGCACACATACACACACATACTCTTATATACAGTCACACACGCACACAAATATATATACAAGATAAAAATAAAATGTAAATATATTAAGTGTGCGCCAACAATAAGTGCATTGCACCGACGACGAACGAAACAGTTCTCCACCGTTCCTATTTCATCCTTCCACATTTTATATAATCTTTATTAGCGATGAAGCTTTTATAGAGCCGTTAAAATTTCGTTAGGTTTTAATTAAGACGTTTCGGAGTGTTTATGTCATAATTAAATTTAAACTGTTTGGATTCGTACTCCACTTCCTCCCTCATTTTTCTCTTCTAGCTTATGTACATTTTCCCTGCCTGCGTATATATATTTTTTTAATTAAATTCCAATTAAACTATTTGCGTAGAAGAAACGACGGTATTTCACCTTTTGTGCGTGGAAACAAGAAGAGGAAAAAAAAGAGCGCCAAATACAAACAAATTGTGGCGGAATAATTTAATGACGTCGAGGCGCGGTGGATTCTATGGACATATCAATTGAGGTTCTGTTCGCCCCCCCGCACCACCATTTAATCAAGTATTTAATATAATTATAGATGTCGAGTGGCAGGCTACGCCGGGTAAATAGCATTCCGAATTTCTTTTCACGTGTATGCACGTATTTTTTTTTAAATAATTAAGTGATAATCGTGAGGGTGTGTATAATTAAAGCCGGGGTGGACAGGTTTTAATAATTAACAAGGTGAATTAAAAAACATGTACACTTATACCTAAGAGTCGGGAGGAATTCTTTATGTAATTCGTACCGACGACGTCGCTGCCGCCGCCTCCTCCTCCTCCTCCTCTTGCGGACGGGTTAACGAGCGGCAAAGGGTTACGGAACTGATTATTAAAATAATGACATGTGAACTGGGACGGAACGGGACGTTAGGGCGGCTAATGATAGATAACCCATTCACTCGCTCATCTTATTTTAATGTACACACGCACGAAATCCCCGATCAGTTTACGTACTAAATGACAACTGTGTTTCGACCACTTTCAATTGCAGTTATTCGTATTACCCTAATCGCTTTCCCAAAACAACAGACATATATTTCAAATCACGATCTATTCGAACGGTATAAATTTTCAATGAAAATGCAGCAATGCATTTGTATTATTAAAGACATTAATTATAAACTAATAGTATTCGAAGTAATTGAAGAAAATTAAGCATAAAACGTATATAATGCATGTATTGGAATATGTTAATAAATTAAAGTATTGAAAGTTGGTAATATATTATGTCTCAAGTTATTGTTGTAATAATGAAATTAAATGAAAAACGGTCTATATAATAAATTGTTGTTTTTTTTTGGGTTACAATTTATTTGTAATAGGATCTTGTGTATTACAAATTTAAATAGTATGAGATTTTCATGGAAATAATAATAGCTATGTTAAGATGGAACCAATCTCGGGAGTTTCGTTCTACACGATCCACGCATCGCTTTTTCGTTCCGTCTCTTGAATAAGAGTACATTATGCGGCCGGAAGATTTCTTCACAGCTTACGTTTTGTTGCTCTTAATTATATACCCAAGTAAAAGTGTGACGATAAACGAGACAGGTTCTGATGTGGTCGAGAGTGGAATGGTTTTTTGTTGCCGTTGTTGTTTCTGATTCCCTTAATCACATCTTTTTCTTCTCGTTTTCAGCATTTTATTTTTCGGTTTACGTTGTTGGTGGAAATTAGATGTACGAGATGACAAAATGGGATCGGAGCCCCAGCGAGAGACGAGTGAAACCGCGGACTGGCCCTCGGCTCGTTACTGTAACAAATTAGTTAAGGTTGCCGGTCGTAGTAAATTAGTCCCGACTCAAAGGAAGCAATTATCCTCCTCGTGGCGCACAACAGAGGACGGTTATGCATGTATTTAGGGGGTCATCTCATCTCGTTTCACGAGTGTTAGTGTATATGTGTGTTTGTACGAGCGTGGTGAGATAATGATAAATCGCGTAACCGAAGAGTGGTTCTAAAAACGTGTTGTAATCCGCTGAATCATTGATAAGTTTGATCGGCTGATAAGTGCATTAAAAGCGCGCATGGTAAATATTTAAAGGACTGCGACCGCGTGCGCCCTCTCTAAGCCTCCCAAAAACCAGCACACATCATCTAATATGCATGATGCACTCACAATAAAGTTACTCTCTCTCTATCCATGTGCAAGTTAAACACAGATCTGCACTTCTTAAATTCAAATCTTCCGGGCCGAGAATAAATGGATGCAAGTCGAAAAGCGTGAGGAGAATTAAGCCTGATCGATTTGAGAATCTTCTCGCCAAGAAAATGAGGAATCGATAGCAAACGTGGGTACTTTTCGAATCGCCTTGAAGAGGTGATTCAATGGAGGGAGTCTATTTGTCAGCGGGCAGCGGCAAGACAAATGTGGATAACGAGTGACGTTATATAACAGAAAAGACAATGTATCAGAAAGTCGTCGTTGAATGGGCCGTATTGTATTGAGGCGCGTTATCTTCTTGAAAGGCCCGACATATCGCCTGTCACAAGTCCTCTTCTCTCGCTGTGGTCTATCAAATGCTCCAGTATTTCAGCGCAATTAACAATCTCCCTTTTATAATAACACAATAAAACCTGGTTCCCGAATGATTTGTCCTTATTACGAGACGCATAAAAACAATGTGAAATATGTCAACGCGGTATGAATAGAAATTTAATTAAATTGTATCTAAAAAAAATATTGGTATTGGGTAGCGCGTTGTGCAGTCTGCTAGGTTTATTTATTTTTTTCCAAAGCTACACCCCCAAACCAGATTTAAAATGCTTCCTTTATTTTGCGCAATAATCCATTTTGTGTGGATATTACAGTTTTCAATTTATTTATTTTTTTGATATAGACCAAAGAAATTTGCTTTCCGTCTGCGCGAAGGGCCCTCCGTCCGTATCGAGTGTTAAAGTCAAGGATATATGACACATTCATACTAATTAGAAGAGCACACACGGGCCCATCGCACTAATGAGTTGCGTGAGTTATCGCTCTATTGTGTTTATTCCTTGTTTTCTTTTCTACACACTCGGACGGCGGCCGTGGGAGGAACCGTGAAAAGGGTCCTCCGATCCTTAAGCCAGTCTTGATGACTTTCGGGGTGAGCTGACGATCAAATATTAATATTTGTTAATTAGTGGACGTGGAAATGAAGTAAGCGAAGAGGAGCATCGTCGCCGGCGTGCCATGGAAAAAAGAAAAGGAACGAAGAAGTCAGATAAGTCCGAGTCCGAAAACTGGTTTTCCTCTAACGAACTGGCTGCGTGTCGTTGGCTGGCGTGTGTGTGATTGTGGCTTTGTGGTAATTGACAAAGTAAAGGCTCTGTAATCCCGTGAAGACAAACGATCTCGGTAATGAGCAAGGTCATTCATCAAGAAGACTTATCGCGCGTAGGAGCTTCTCCACTCAATTATCCACTGCGCTACAGTTTGCTGGGGAAACTCACAAATTAATACATTTCATACACGGACCACCCCAATGGACAACCGACATTAATCTAAGCGCAGCGCTCCTCCCGAAATTCGACGGCCAAATGCAACAGCCGTGAAATTTTATCTCGCCCATCGCTTATTTTAATTGCTCCTAATGCTTTGGCACGCTGTCAAAACGGTACCCGTTTATCCATTCGTCTCTCCTAAATTATTCCTCTTTACAAATAATAACCATAAATCCACAAAGATTTCTATTTTTCGCTTCGGATTTTCAACCATTACTCATTCCCATAACGAAGAACAAAATCAACACAAGCAAAACAAGACGCACGATCTATTTTCATTCTTTCTAATTAACAATTTTCATGATTGGGGAAAAGTACAAATTGTATTAATAGATGGTACTCATTAAATCGCTGTTTATATCTATAATGTTCCCGCATTGTTTACATTATTTGTGAAAGTCAGCCTCCCGACACCGAGAGAGTAGCGTGTTTGTGTGTGCAAGTGTGACATTTTATAAAGTCTAATTCCGATCGCATCCCATCATCAACCAACGCGCTTTGGTTTGACTGTGAAAGAGGAAAAGAACCGCCGCAATGAACGATCCGACCCTCGCGACCTAACCCAACCCGCATACATTATAACCAATTGAAATAACACTGAACTCTCACTCATATCTGCATACCAAATAACCCCAAATCAACTTGCATCAATGCATCATAACTCTAATCAATTTTAGCCTCATTCTATCCGCACACATCCATATGCATCCGAAGCATACATTTGCTTTTCTTCCCGCAACATAAAACTACGAGAGCTAAATTAATGTAATCGTGTATGTATTACAGCGGTACTTATCGGGCGTCGACATACAACATCTTGCAAAAGTTGAGTAACAACTAAAGAAACCACTTGAATTGTTAACTGCTTAACATTACTTTATTTGCTTTTTAACTACTTTTTTTATAAATAATAATTAAAAAATAATATTTATACTAAGTATAATTATCTATGTAGACAAGATTAGTTTATTAAGTAATTAGTAGGATGTTGATTAAATGTGTTAAACATCCGATAAAATTAGGTGCGTATAATTTTAGACATATTTTAACATCGAATCTAATTATTGTAATTAAATGTAATCGCCGCATAAATAAGAAATTAGTATGCGTGCGAACGAAATTGCGTAATTGCGGACCTGAAGGGCGGTCTTTTATTATTCGTAAGTACCGGAAATCGTTTCCTATTTAGCGCGGAGGGATCATTCGATGTACTCTCGGTCTTGCTACTCGCTTTAAGTTTGATAACTTCTTGGTAGCAACTCGAAGCAGGCAAGAAGAGTCGAGCTTCTTCTGGGTGGCGCACACACCGACTATTTATAACATCAAAAGCTGCTCGTAAACCATTTATATAAATAATTGCTTCTCCGTGTATGTATGCGTGTGTATGCTTTGACCGATCGCTGTTAATTGCCTGTGAATTACGCCGGACGTGTCGCTCCACTATTTACACAAAATAGCGAACAAACCAAAAATGGATTCAAACAAATATAGAGGATAAAGATCAGTTATGTGCGTTCAGTTGAATCCATCCGAGTCTTCAACTTGTGTGCGCTTTTTCGAAAACGAGTGCGAAAGCGATCCAATTCCGTTACGCTCGGCGCGCAGACAATTTGGATTTAATTAAACCTAGTTCAGAATTCAAACAAAGGCGAAAAGTTGAAGCTAAGGGTATATAATACAATCGGCAAGAATAACCGTTGTTGTTTCCACTGCAACGGAATGCAACGAAAAATGAAACGTCTGTTGCTTCTTTTACTCCTTCTTGTTCGACAGAAATTTGAATAACGAAATTAGCAATTCAAATTCCAATTCGTAATTTCTGTCTTTCTCGTCGAATGTCTCCCCTTTTTACACGAAGCTTTGAAATTCTTCTCGGAGAAAACTAAATCCGAAGGAAATCTTATCTGTATATTTAAATACATCAAGTGAAATAAACGCGTAAAAGTTTGACATCTCCAATAATGTATGGTGGAACATTGCAACGGCGACGGGGACCGGTTTACTCCATCGTTCTTTTAATGCTTACTTAAGATTTGATCCGAGCTTATGGTTTGACAGATGAGTCGATGGCGTATAAAATTTTCGTTTCGTTTCAACTCGAAGAAAGAAAGAAAAAAACAGAAGAGAAAAAGAAACGAAGCCCATGGGAACGGTCTCGGAAAAGCGCCCAGTCACTTGCGTATATGGGTAGCAACAATAATGGGACAAATTATGAGCGCATTGAAAGGACCGCAAATGGGCGGGGGTTAAAGGGCGCTCGACGCGGAAATATTCCCCCTCGAATTTCGGGATTTATGTTGCGAGTTTATCGCACAATAGGCGGCCACTTATCGAACGATTTAATAAATATTATACACATATACTCACACCAGCGCACGCATGTGTATACATACGTGTGTGTGTGTGTGTGTGTAACTCAGCACCCCCCAATTATCATGCATCCCGTGGCCTTATTATGTAACATCAACTGGTCCATCGGGCCATTATATAAATATGGTGTAATGTTATTACAAGCTAAAGGGGAATTTATAATCCGTAAAATTTGGTTGGCCGCAATTTGTGTTGGCTCGAGTGGTCGAGTATTAAAAAAAAAAGAGAGAAATAAGAATATGAATATTAATATTAGGGTAAGAGACGGAGTGAAGTGGAAAATAAAAAATAAAACGCATAAGAGGATTACAAGTCCAAAAGAAGTAAAACCATTTTTATGGCTCCCAAGAAACGGAGACTTCCATTTTATACTCACTCGCGGAAAATTAACGTTGTATTAGCATTAAAGTCGCGCGTTAACGAATAATTTTATGTGTGAAGTTGGTGGAAGATGTAAATGTTATCGATATGTGCGATGCATTTAAAAAGTTCAACTTCAGCATTCCAACAGTACACTTTTTATTTCCGATCGCGTAGAAAAGAAATAAGAGGGAATACAGATCGCTTGAAGCATGAAGGAGTTGCAAGTTCTTACAACAACTAGATATTGTAACAATAAGCACTGCATGCGTAATAATTGACTTATTACAGACATGTTGGTACTTTGAAACACGAACGAAAAATAACCTTAAGTAAACTTATTAAGTTATTCCCAACATAACACAAACTGAAGAATGTAGCGAGATGAAAAATAAAGATTTAATTAATGAGCTTTTATTCTCTCTTAATTAAAGATATTGTCGGGATCCGCATCTCCTAATAGAATGAAAGAGAAAAGAATTGTCCCGGGAAGACATTACAAAGAGCAGATACTTATATAATTACGGGCTTATGAAATAATTTACGTTTTCATTTTCCGCGTATAGAAGAAAAACAACAACAACAACGAGAAAGATGATTCTCACTTGCAACAACCGAGGAGAGGAAGAGCGAACGCAAATCCCAGATCGGTATCACAGGCCAACAATGAACTTACTATTAAAACCTCTTTTCGTTCCCCCTTGAGATCTCTATCTGACAATGAACCTGAACGCACTGCTCCGATCATTAGCGATTATTTACCCAACATAGTCGACTTCATATATTTTCCAGCCCGATACACGCCTTCGCGAAACGGCAAAAGCGAATCAGAAAAAAACAATACCAAATATGTGCGATTTCAATTTTTGTTCGTTTGCATTTTTTTTTTCATGTTTATTCCTATATATATATATATAAATTGTGTAATGGATTTTCGCGCCCTGCAAAAGCGCACACGGCAAAGTGGATTTCAGCATCTCTTTATGTTTAAGACACATTTCGTGCCGCTTGAATTGAAACAGAAAGCGAACGAAAAGTAAACTCTATTTGTTATACGCAAAGAGAATAAAAGGAGAAGAGGAAAAAATATGTACACATAAATAAATACAAACGGCTTTGTGTTTTCAAGGAAATGGAAATATTTGTATGAATAATAATAATTATTATTTCAGTGACATTATTAGATGCAAGACGTTTCCTAAACTGGAAAACGGAATGTTGAATGCAGCTAATAAAAAATGCGTGGATAAACTGAGCGGAGAACTAGCAGCAGAAGCAGCAGTTCCACCCGTAAAAGCTTTATCCCGAGGTTTTTCTAAAAACATTTTCATGGTTTTGTTTTCAGAGAGTGAATTGAATGCGAGCTCATTTCCTCTGCTGATTGTGTCTTGCATATTGTATGCGGTTCCACTTTGCATTGGAACAACGTTTCTGTTTCTCTCCCCGACTACACATTTTCTCTCCTAGCGAAACTCTCCGTGCCTGTAAATTTTCTTCGTCGTCGTTTTATTTATTTTTCATTGTTGCAATGCTCTTCCACTTTAACGTGAGGATGGGGAATACAATGAAAATTTAAAAGAAAAGAAGAAGAAGAAGAAGGAAATACTAATGGCGAGAAATAAATATTTATCATCAATTCCAATTTTATATTTGGCTGCCTTTCTCCACCGAGACAGGTAATCAAAACTGTAAAATGATAAAGTGACGAGGAGGAATAATATTGTGTGAGAGTGCAGGTAGAGAGAAAAGACCCTACTCGCAAGCGAACGCTGAGGGAGAACACGAAGGCCGTTTTTACAATGGCCCAGGTCAGAAAGCAACAGTAAAAGTTAAATTTATGCCCGTCGTTAATATTCAGTCAAAAGCGAATTGTAAATAGACTCTCCTTCGTTCACCAGAGGTTTTACAGGAATAACCATTAAAACGCAACAGCAGACACACTCACACACTTGCATTCGCGAGCACGAAGAAAACATCTTCTATTCCACCAACTTTTTTTCAAAATCTATTACAATAATCATATGATTAAATGCTAACTTGTGGACGAAGCTTACTAATATTTATGATTATGACGAATTCCACAAAAAAAAATACAAATATTCACTTTTTGTATTGAAATTATACTTACAAATCACAATTTGATACTTAACAGAAACATATTTTGAATAGTAAATAGCGTCGATTATGTATCCAATTAGTGTGATACTAAGATACGGTTCAAACAGAAGCAGGACGAATGATTCTTCTTGTTTTAAGAGGACAGATCGGACCGATAACATATCAAATCAGGTGTGTCAAATTTCCGAGGATGTGCATGCGTGTTTATTTCAGTGTTTTTCGTTATGTAAGCCCTGATTCGTTGGCTCGCCGTCGCATAAGTGTATGCGTGTGTGTGTACGTTGTCTCGCGTGTCCGATGTATCTACATATTAAATTACAGAACCAGTAGCTATTTCGCCTGTCAGATTTGCTTGTGGTCATTAATATGCGTGAATAGCGCCAGTTTTTGTAGTAATTTTTTGATAACTCGCCCGTAGCCAGTCGGGTCACGTTCTTCTTTCTCTCCCATCCATTTCGATTCGGGCCTGAAAACTGGACTCGAGGTACGGAGGGGTAAGAGGAGGAGACGGCAGGACCGCAGCAACATCTCGCTCCTCCGCCACCGCCGCCCCGCGTCCGCCTTATTGTCACTTCCATTAATCACGACTCTTAATTAAATGCCTCGAAAACATGAACATTTTTAATTAAAAAAAAAAACGAAATAAGAACACGAGATGAACGGAATGGAGTGAGAGACGGAGAGGAAGAACACGTCCTCCGCTCGAAACTTGACTACCATTCGTAATTGATGGATCATAAGTTGCATCACGAAAATGCATTTTTCTTATCATATTTGTAAATACATATATAGATATATAAATACGGTTAATAAGGGGATGCGTGTTCCGTTCACGGACGAGCGCCTACTTTTTGACTTTTCCTCCCCTAATATCATAATACAATTCAACAAGTAAATATGATATTAAAATCTATGTCGGTTTGCTCTGCCCCCTCCGACGAGGGAGCCTCAAACACGAAATGATAGCCCATTGTTACCACATTTATGGTTACGAACGATGTATGTAATATTATTTACTCGCAGCTTTAATTAATATCGCACAACGGAATAGTTTCCAGAAATAAACAACTGCACACAATGGCGCAAATGCGAAAACCCTCCCTGAAAATGATTTTAATTCTGCTTCTGTTGTTGTTGCTGCTGCCTGTGTGTGAGTGTGTGGATGCGAGTGAGTGTGTTTTTGTTCGGCCGCTGCCAGCCGCGAAAGTTTGCTGGCTCCAAAACGGACGCGAGTTTATTTTTATGTTGTGTATTGTATATGCCATATACACCAGTCGGACAAAGAATCACAGATTAAAAAACAAAAACACGTATCTGTGCAGTCTTTTTGTTTTGTGCCTCCCCCATCAAAAGGAAATGCACGTTCGAATTCCTAGAACTGAAATGGGAACGATGAATTCCCAATATTTATTCAAGCTCCTCACAGCTTTAGCAAACACTCTTCACAATTTTATATAATATTATTTAAACATCGAAAAAGGAACTATTACTTCTTTTTATACAAGAACGATCAACGTAATAAGCATAAGATGATTGCATGGAATATCAAGAATTTTCTTGGCTCTACAGTACGGTAATGAGCACTAAATGTGGAATGAGTCAACGGCGAGAGATAAGTAAACTTATTTTAGGCGTTATTGGACAAATATGTTATATTTATCGCGCCCCGTTCGTTTATTCGTCTTTGTGTTTGTTTCGTTGCTGAGGACGACGGTTTGCGGCGGGTGCGAAAGTTTGTTGGCTCCGGTTCCGCGGCGTTTATTTTTGTGCAGTCGTAAAGACAATAAAAATAAAGGGGAAAACGAAACGCTGATATTTCCAGAAGAAGACGATACAGGAGGAGGAGGAGGTAGCGACGACGGTGGTGGAGAGGAGAAGACGGAGATGAGGACGAAGCAGAAAAAGAAAACGAGGATGATGAAGATGAAGTTTCAGGAGGATGGTAAAGTGATATTAATATGCGAATGAAAAGGGAAGAGTTATCGCGTTATTTATTTAAGGGGGGCGGCCGAAGGGGGACTATAACGGGGCCCCGAATATTAATTTATGTCCAGCTATAAAATACAACAAGCAAACCACATAAACGTGTAAAAACAGCTATAATCATGGGCAGCTAACAACCGCAGGATAAATAATCGGACGAGAGAGCGAGAGATGAGATGATGAGGAGGAAAACCGGTCCAAGGAGTTTCGACCGGACCCTCTTCTTCTCTTTCTCAACGTGTGTGCATGTGTGTGTATGTTGTCTTGTGGATAACTAACTTAACCCAGCAATAACAACGCCAAGACAGAACAATTGAACCTCGTTTATAATTTCTAAACCATCCCTCCAGACATTACACACTCAATCTCGTTCTTTTTTTTTCTAGGTAGACAAACTCTCACGCAGGTCTATAATTTAAACTAAACTCAATTACGACGAATAATTGATTTTCCTCTTACACACAAAACTTAAAAACCTTCACCCTTTTTCTAACGCACTCTCAAATGCATTTACTTTATAATAATTACATTCATGAAGAAGGAATAGAAATAGTATGCAACACAACTCCGTATCGAAATTACCAGTTTTAATACATGTTTTGTGTTGCTAGATTTTATTGAGCGTGAATGCGTTGTGAAAATTCAATCGTTTTTGGTCAAAAGATCGTAAAATTATAGTTAAATACTTTATAATTCTAAATACATAATGTCATAAATATTATTGAAACAACTTTTAGTTAATTCAAACAGTTGATTTATATATAATTTTTTAGCCCCTATCAATTTATGATTTTATGGTAGGTGTAGTTAATATTCATTAATGGTGGAGAATTAGCCGTAATGTATCTGGAATTTAATAGGTAATATGTAAAGTAATACGCGGGCTATAAATTACAAGAGTCTCTTTAATATGCCGTACAGTGTATATTGTATAAAATATGGGCTTATTTCGATTACAAACTTCTCAGTGCAAGGGAGCTAATGAAGGCAACTCGATTAAAATTTTAACTAAAGCGAAACGCAATTAGGAGTCAATTGCTAATTACGTGCAAATTTGCATATCATTCGTACAGTTTTTCCCTTCGTTTTCGTCTACTCCTTCATCGACGCGGTGCGCATTTATTTCCGGCGGAGGAGACGAAGAGCCAGAGGCAAAAGAAGAAGGAAGGCTGTGTGCAATTTGCACAAAACATCGGGCGTATTATTACAAGAATTAGCGACGCGCATCGCAGCTACAACAAACGACTTATGCCGTTGATTAGGTTAATTAATTAAGGAGGCGCGAGTGCTAATGGCCGAAGTGCGTGTGTGCATCGCTCAACAGATATTTCAAACATAATCAACACATGTTGCTCGGACCCGAAAACTTAATCCCTCTTTCCCTTCAAGGAATCAATTGTCAAATCACATTAGCAGGTAGCTCGCACTAATTCTCTCTTTTCATTGCCTTAGCCTCTCTTCCACAAACCAACCATTCTTCTCTCGATTCCCAGTTGACACTTGTTCGGCCCAACCTTTCTCACGGAATTTGGGCTTTGCACAACACCCACACAAAAGGACCCCTCTCGGAATCCTCGAGGGCCAATTGCACTCACGCATCCGCACGGCGGACCAACGAGAATTTCGTCCATCCTATCGCCCTCCTCATTGTGGCTGGCAGGTTTTTATTTTCATCCTTTTTACATTCCTAATTGTAAAACCATATATGACCATATTACAATTACACGGCCGTACAAATCGCGTTTGCGGCTTTCATTCGAGTTTCTGGAATCGCACGTATATACAATTACGATTTCGAGAACTTATAAATAAATACGTAATGGCTCTGAATGGCCATTTAATTCTTAATTGCGTCGTATATATTCTTCCCTTCTACATCAAAACAGTCGTGCGATGTGTCGAGGATGCGTAAGATATGCACCTCGGCGGAGATTGAAAAACAAAAGCAAAAAGAGCAAAGAGAACATAAGCATTGATACATAAGTACGGACTGTAACAATCACGATTTGAGTTAGCGGACCAGACTGGTCATGGGTTTTTGATCCGGTGGCGAGGAGCGGAAAGCATTTGGCCCGCTGGAGGCGAGCACCAGTAAGTATATAGGGATCTGTGATGATGATGGATGCTCGTCCCAGAGAAGAGAGGTTATAAACCATTCACCTTCGATGTGGATGCACGCCGCCGCTGAGAGTGAGACTGGTTCTCTTCTTCACTTCTTCACCACGGCCAGCACCAATTTGGTTCAATGACATGGCCGAAACCGAAAACGCTAAGAAATAATAATAATAATGATGATAACGAAAACACATGTCCAAAAATGGTAACCTAAAACACATTTACTCCTTTCGTCACACCCGCACACCCCAGCAACATCCTAAATCTGTTTGTTTTATTTTATTGTTAAATTTAGAACTTCTGTTGATCGCTCGGCATCCGGTTTAAAAACTACATCCCGAAAAGGCTGCTCTCTGAATTTTATTACGCAATATAATCTTTTCGTTTCATATGGAGGAAAACATTATTGATTTTCATATTCATTTCATAGATGCTTCTGTTAAAATTAAAACGAAATACTTCAATTTGTCCAAGAGTAGAAGCTATTAATTTATTTGTTTTGGAACTTTTTTGTGTATTTGCCACATTTTTTGGTTAAAACATCCGGTTTCGAGAACGAAAATGTGCTGCGGTCGGCAGTCGGGGTTAACTTTTTTTCTTGCTTTCCAATTATACTATAATCCATCTTGCACGAGAAATTAAACAGCAATTAGGAATGAAAGAGACGCCGCGAGGGCGTTCCGATGCCGCAAATAGACGCCTTACTAAAATAGATCCGGGTGCGTGTGTCAAAGCGTACTGACTGAAATCAAATATTTCTTTTCACGATTATGAAAAGAGCAGATGAATGAAATTGTCAGCAAGCCTCCTTCTGTTCCTTTCTTTCCAGTTTTTTCGTTTTACTTTATCTAAGAGGGGTTCTGGAATGTCGCGTCAATGTTATGACATCCGGCCCTGATTACGGCACACTCACAAACACATACACACATCCGAGCAAGGTTGCGTGTGTACGAGCCCTGTTCATTGAGCCGTCTTTGTCAGGTTATTATTCGAGGGAAATTACCTCTAAACTAGATAATAAAGACTCTCCGGCGTATATACCTGGGCCACTTCCTTCTTCGCCAAATAAAAAAGAAAGGAAACACCCAGAGCCCTTTGGAGAAATTCGAGGAGGTGGACCCGGCTCGTCATCGCGCATCAACTCTCTTTCGTCAAGAAAACGAACGCTGTCAGAGCAGCAAATATGTTTGATTAATTAATTAGTCGGGGAAACGAATATGCAAAATGCTATCTGGTAAATTAATGAGCGGAGACATCTTGGGACCAATTTAGTCTGATATCAAACGCAGCTGCGGGCGAAACAATTATTTCCAACGTCGTAAACAATATATGTATGTGTGTCAAAGGAAGTCGCTCATTCCCTCCTCACTTGTCTCAGCAATACACTCCCTAC
>JAFMTC010000093.1:138990-197032 GCA_018845635.1 Nicrophorus orbicollis | reverse complement strand
AATATTGATCCAACTCAAAAAAAAGTTTCATTTATACGATCTGCATTGCAAGGATAACAATATAAAAAAAGTTAATAATGATACATGAAAAATAATTTAAAAAAATATTTCCCACAAACTCAAAATAAGATGAGCAATAAATTGTTATGCCATTTTTATTGTATCGCCTCATATATTTTATTTTTACGAAATATAGAAATTAAATTAAGAGAATAATGAAAACATCTTTGAAAACCAAAAGTAAACAAAAATAAAGTAAATAAATAGATAATTCCAATGAAAGGGTCGTTTTCAATAGTAGTTAAATATTGGATTTATCTACAGGATTTCACGCCATAAATGTACAATTATTCGTTTCAATTCATGTGTTGATTTTACAATCAAAATGCATATAGTTCCAAAAATGTATTCTTTGGTCAGAAAGACTTCGGTCAATACCAATAAATATGTTTAAATAAATTTCGTTATAGAATTTTAATATTTAAAATAACTCATGGAATTTTGTTTGATTGGATTTATTAGGAAATTTATCTGGTTCCAGGGACTTCTGTCTTTTATCAAGGATAGCCGGGGGATAGTATTCAGTCCTTCCCGTATCCGGTCCAATGGATCATTTCGTGTTCAGCTGAATGTTATTTTTATAAAGATTATTATGTTTTATCATTTTCAGAAATTTCTACTTTTCACGTACGTTTCACAATTTTTAGAATGTATCAAAATATTTTTGAAATTGTAACAAACTGTATTAACTTTGGATATTTGTGACTAATAATATGTAATAAATGTAAAACAAAACATTCTTTTTTTGAAAATGTAAAAAAATACTTTATGATAAAAAATTAAAAGAAAAATGTAATTTTTTTTATACCGCAAAGTATTTCAGTTTCTTTTAGAAATGTCAATTTATTTGTAATTAATTAATAAATTTGTTAAAGAATCCCCAGAAGATTATCTCACATATTTAGAAAAATATAGAAATCAACAAAATTTGTTACTGCGAATTTATAACTAAATAGTTTTTTCTTCAAAACGATAATGTTTCTATTGTTCTTAATAAATGTAGTATGAACTAATATCAAAAGAGTTGGAATCTTCCTACTTCGTTGACTCGTGTATTCCATGCAACAATATGACTCAACGCATGAAAACTAATCAGAAAGCATAATGATAAATTTACATTTGGCTCTTAACCGCAAGAACCAAAACCATGTGCCACGTGCATTAAGCATATATATTAAGAATAAACAATAATTATGCGTAACGATTATTGTTGCAACGATAATAATAAGTAAATATTAAAATATACATATGAAAAATAATTAAATGAATTTGTCTTAAAACTAAACTATTTTTAATCCGAAAATTTTGCATTTCAGCGGATAACAACAATTTGATTGAATATTTAAATTCAATTAACTTAATAAATAATCGGACAAAATTATTACGGTCGATAGCCCTTTGGTTAACGTGCACTAATATTAATAAATAATATATGCTCTTCGAGGCAACAATAATAAACAGCGAACTTCATTACTTTACGAACTATACTAAAAAAAAACAGATAAGAAATTATAGCAATAAACTTCATATACTGACGTTCAAACGCAGCACGTGTTAAGAGCCTCAATGCATTAAAGTAATATAGAAATTGCATACATTCATCAATCCGGATAATAATTTTCATTTATTATTTGAAACTATTTGTCTTTAATATTTTATATTTATTTCAATAAATATTTTCGTTATTAGTACGTTAAAAAAATAGTAAGTTTTTCTATGCTGTAATTATTATTAATTAGTAATGGTTATAACGTTCAGTTCTATCTAGTGATATAAAATTTATTCTCGTTAAGATTGTTGGTATTATACCTCGATTTAGATACGTTCCACGAAACTTCGCCGCAAAGCGAAAAGCCGTATAACGAATCAATTATTGCGCTTGCGCAAGATTGGCAATATGTAGATATATTGACATCGAAAAAGTTTTTTTGCCGTTATAGTGAAGCATTTTAGGCTGTAAATCGAAAACGTGCCTTAATTGAAGAGGGCCGCTATAGCGAAATGCCGTATAAAAAGCGGCCGTATAGCTAGGTATGGGTGTATTTTGTTCACACAGCAATATCACTTGAATAAGAATAATATTAATTTTAAATCAATTAGCTATCTTTAATTAAATTGCATTTCTAAACATTATATTCAATCTATTTTTTGTTTAATATACATTTCATAGTTTTGACAGTTTCATTAAATAATAATTCATTGACTTTGTCTGTTAAATATTCTTTCACTATATTATTATTATTATTAATGATTTAAATGCTTACGTAAATCTGTTTATATTTCATACATCGTTACGACTGATCTGCGGTTTCGCAATTGTGTTAAGCGCTTCATTCCGACAGCTCAACTAACATCTAGTTATTTATAAAGACTTTAACTTTGTGAGACACATGTCTTTGTATTCATTTTCCGCCATCTCTTTACATTACATAGAATATTAGTCTCGCCAACCCGAGTATTCTTCGAGAATGCAACCCCCGTGATCACATCCCATGAAAATGACATAAGTTTCTTCCTGAATTGTGTTCGCATTCACAATCGAGTGCATTAATTAAATACGATTATTTATTAGATTTAATTCTAAATCTTTCGAGATTTTGAAGGTAAATAAAGATTAACAACAGTATATTATTCATGAGACGTATAAGTATTCGAAAAGGTGTTTATTTTTCGAGTTCTTAGAGCGCGGAAAGGACTTAATCCGGTCCTGCAACAAAGAGTAGAGATCCAGAGTGAGACGAAGCGAGAAAATTCCTACCATTGAGATGCAGTTAGCCGTTTGCACTGTCACCGAACTATTAATTAGCGACGCAATTAATAAACATAAACGCGATTCATTCCGAGCGGCCACTAAACTTCGTTCAATTTACAACTCGTTTACAACTTTTGCGGTTCCATCAATGTCGTTATGTAAACATCATATTTCATTTTACATAACCATTTCCAACGCGAAACTTTGATAACTTGGTATGTGCAATAGTCTGATATGTAATTTTTTGTATTTAGATTAATTAAAATGATTATTATATCATTTATATCGACAATGGTAAAATAATTCCATTAAATATCGATTCTAATTTAATTGCAATTAATATGATACGTAAATCAGGACAAATATAAATTTTACACTCAATTCGTGTATTTATTTCATTTTTCATCTTTTATAACGTGTTAAATAATATCTGAACTCAATTAATAGTAACAAGTATACGAAGTGAGATAGCACATATCGCGGTTTCCTGTTTTCATTGTCACTGAACTAATAATTAGTGCAACAATTAATATACATAAACGAGATTCAAGCGGACGAACTAAAAAAAATACTTTACAACTCGTTTACATAACCGTTTATGTATTGATTTTATTATACACTTGTCCTTCCATTGTATAGAATACAACTGAAATAATGAATAAAAGGATTTAAATTTTCAATGAGAGCCGCAATTAATTCAATGAAGCGTACATGCATAATATTATAATGGTTTTTGCACCTTTTTTTATCTTTTGGCCGTCAAAAATAAGTATGATATTCTAAATTTCTATACAATAAAGGCCGTGGAAATAATTAAGTTCTTTTTATTATTCTGGAAATTCTCTAAACCATTATTGTTTAATGTAAATATACTAAATATAAATAATTTAAATTAAATAAATGTTTCAATTTATCATCATTAAAATATCAAATAGTGGAATTAATGGAATATTTCCTGTTATTATTATTTTTTCGTTTTCTTTCTTAGTAATATATTACGAATGTTGTGGTTAAGTTACACAATACAAAAAGTAACGACAATTATCTGATTGATTTATATGTTAGGTTGCAGTAAGAAATACTAGAGGTTGTGTAACATATTACACCCATACCTCGCTATACGGCATTTCGCTATAACGGCCCTCTTCAATTAAGGCACGTTTTCGGTTTACGACCTAAAATGTTTCGCTTTTTCCGTGTCGATACATCTACATGTTTCCAATAATTGATTCCTTGCACGGTTTTTCGCTTTGCGGCCAAGTTTCGAGGAACGTATCTAGGCCGTAAAGCGAGGCATGGGTGTACTTAGACTCGATATAAATAGATAGAACAACATTTTAAACCTCCCTTATTTTTAATTATTTCATTTATCATTAGTAAAAGTAGAATAGAAAGGCAAAGGTCGCTAGTCCTTTGCCTCAATAAATTTGTTTCAATCAATTTTTTTATCTTTAAATATTGATGTCCGTTGCAAGGAAATTTACAAAAAAATAAATACTCGGAAAAAGCAACTATACCGATTTCTAGCTAAAACCATTACAAAGCTAATAGAAATTCCGTTTGGAACATGTAATACTTTACATATAACATATATTTCTTTGATGAGCGTTCATTGTGTAAACCTATAAATCGTTACGTTACAATTTCTTATTTTCAGAAAAAAGGAATTAAATTATTTATTACATTAATAATAACAGTTTTACAAATATTCGCTTCCTGAATTCAATGTTGATTTGATAACTCAAAATTCATACATTTATGGGAGATAATAATGAAGGTGTAATATGTAAAAGATAATTATAATACTTTGCTTCTAAATATTATAACTTAAAATTGTAAGTAATTAAAATTGAAATAACTAGTTTAGAAAGACATATGGTAAATATTTTTTAAATTTTGTTATTGTTTTTAAATTTTTATTATTTATTGTTAAAATAAATATTGTTATTAGTAACAAATTTGGGTACTTCAATTTTTGAAATTTTGTTGATACTTTTAGTATTTAGGTACATCTAATGTTAATAGTAAATATCTTATTAATATCGTTTATTTACTAAAATCTTAAATGCGCTATTGATATAAAGCTTTGATATTTCAATTAATTTGATAATTTACAACTTCAATTGATAATTGTTTATAAAATAGTTATAATGTTCAGGTTTTTGTATAATAACCAAGGAGAGTTAACATGATTGTTTACATAGATTTATAATCATCAATAATCAATATAATCATATTATATTTTTAATATTACATTAGTAAATTGATCGTTTCTTAATTATTGAGCCGTTAAAACATAAATGTCTTAAGTTTAGTCAGTCACAAGTAATATATTATTAAGAGTTTTTAATGAACGTTTGAATAGCATTATTCTTGATATAAATGTCTGGACTGACGTCAAGTGTTGCATTTAATTTATCTGCATTAGTCTCTAATAGCATTTCCTTCGATGATAATCTTGCCTAGTAGATGGACGGTTCGTCCCTTTCCTTTCATGTCCTCCTTGCTTTGCGTGAAATTCGATACTTTTGTGATGACTCCGGTATGATGTAAACAACGAGCGTAAAGAGTCGAAGCAGATTGATTTAAATTGCATCGCGCCAGAGAGCAAGGTTTCTCATTAAAATGATTTGCATAATTTGTGGTCGTTTAATAATTATTATAACTATTATGTGCCTTTATTACGGTGATTATTGCGTATTAACTGCCGTGTCCTACATAACTATTATAGGTCTCGAAAAGAGCGCTAGTCCGACGCATTGCACAGAGCGTAGTTCAGAGGAAATGCGAGAACTGCTCACCACTCTTTAGCGTGGGCTTTCTACAAAACGCAAATTATCTTTACATCCGTGACAATGCATTAAAACAGTTCGAACAAACTCTACAACTGAAGCGTGTTATGCAATTATTTAAACTTTTTTTTATTATTTGTAGAACGCAAGAGATTATTTTTTTTTCAAAAAGATGTTTTCACCTTCAAATTTAAATAATGTATGTTGAGAATATCCATCAAAAGATATTAGATTAAAGTATCGCATCCAAATCAAGAAACATTACTTAACCGCATTCGGAATATACAGGAAAAAAATGTCGATAACATCAGTGCGGGAATGTCTCGGAATATTTCAAGAAAAATCTCTTTAGGATGATGGTTAGTTTATCCTTTCGGTTTGAGGAAACTTATATTTATATGATTATACATTGTAAAAAGTCGGCGAATATCAAAGCCTTTTTTATTTACGTTTTCAGGTGCTATTCATTCACACTGTAAAGCAGATAATAGATTACAGCTTTAAGAATACAAATGATATTGATTTTTCCGTTACATTACATACAAAAGAGGAAGGGTTTGAAAATACCTGCCTAATTTTCAGAATTTAATAAAATTTTTGCTTTATTTACACTTTCACAATTATTTCATCAAAATATTTAAACAACTTTATATATATTCACCATCTTAACATATTTATTCATCAATTAATTGCTTGTATTTGTAGTATTATTTTAATTAAGTAGATATTAATATAATTACAATCTTATTTATAATGTTAATAAAAGTATAGTCTTTGTGTTAAACTTTTCCTTGAAATAAACTATAACACTGTAACATAATCCCTTACAAAAGCAAAATATATAATAGTAGAAAATAAATAATATAATTATAATAAACTTAATTTGGAAAAAAATAATTATAAAATTAACGTAAATTAAGAGTAATGTTAATACAAATTTGCCAAGTAACTAGTTTTTATGTAATTGTAAGATTACATTAAAATGTATTAAAAAAGGACTGAAAGGCTAATAGCTCGTTAAATGTATATTTATGTATACAATCAATTTTATAAATTATATTTAATAATATCTAACAAAAAAAATATAATGATGTACATAATGAAATATCGATAATTCTAATTATGTATGATACCTAATGAACATATTTTAAACGTTATGTTAGCAGTAACTAATTAGATTTAAAGAAAATCAATCGATAAGTTGTATGTCGTTTCCAATAAATGCAGTGGGTTTTTTTCGGTTGAAAATTGTTTTCGTGAAACGTGAGAAGTCGTAAACCAGTCGATAACAAATAAATTTTACCAAAGGAAGACGAGAAAAGAGAAAACCTTATTATAATGAGGAGACTTCTATTGTTTATTCAGCTGGAATTTTAAATACATTTTTCGGATGCATTATCTTCACCAGTTTGCTACTGTTTCAGCCATCAAGTCCCGTCACGTACAGCGTAGGGTCCGTTATTCAAATTTAAAACACAAATTTCCAACGTACACCCAAAATAAAAATTATCAAAAAAAAAGAGAATATATGAAAATGCAAACGCTCCACGGGAAATAACAATTAAAAGTTAAACATAAATTTACATGAGATTATGAAACGTTTTGGCCGGTGATTTACAGAGGAAGTAAATTAAAATAAATATGTGTGTGTGTGCGTTTTGGTGTGCATTTCAAGTTTGAAAACAGTTGAAAAGTGGTCGCCGTTGTAAAAGTGTTTGGGGGAAAAAATGCGAAATTTATTGTTGAGGTTCTGAAGGTGACATCCCTTTGTCTGATGTGAAATATACATAAACAACCTGTCAGGGCGAAAAAGCCACACGGCGCACATAGAAAGCAAGGAAGAAAGGAAAAGAGCTAATAAAATGCAATAAACCACCGTAGAAAATCCATTTCTTGTTTTGTTCTCTTCATCTTCGTCTTTGTTGTTGGAAAGGGGGAAGGAAAGAAGTCAGTTTGGTTCAGTAGTTGCGAACGCTTCAGCTGGAGCGAGTTTTAATTGTTTTCGAATTTAAATCTCACATTATAAAAATGTTATATGATGGTGGAAATTAAACGCATAGTTTTATTGTGAAGAAAGCTATTTTATTTGTTTATTTTCTCCTCCAGTGTAATTTGGTTGTGGTTTGGGCAGCGTGAAGCTGCCTTCTTCTTCTCTCGATCGTGAGTCGAGATGACTTAACAAGATACGGCGGGTGGAATTCCTTAAAGTCCGTCCTCGTCGGGCGCATGAGAGCAGCATTGTTTCCGTCTCAACCTCATTATCTCACCTCGTCTACCCATTCAGCTCGAGAACAACTGCCAAACCAGCCCGGGCCTGGGCCTGGGCACGCACAATCTTAAATATTTACATATTATACCCATGAAACTCGCTACCTTTTATTAGGACTCTTTTTCCATCGCGTCTCCTCATTCTCTCACTCTCTATTTTTCTCTATTTATCTTCTTCTCTGTCGCACATTCTTCGTTTCCTCGACTTGCACATACATTTTTCAAATACTGATAATGTTTTTAGCTAGGCTGTTCTCGTTAAAAATGATGCTGAGCCTCCCTGTTGCGTGGACGGCCAGACGAGAGTGTCTGGAGGCAAGAAGTTACCATATTCCACGAAAGGAATAAGACAGTTCCACTTGCCTGGATGTGGCCTTTCTTTGTTTAGATGATTTGTTTGAGAAACCAGCCCCATGCAAACATATAATGGCGTTTAAATGGGGGTGGGCCTTCCTGGAATACGGACCTGCCTGCTGCAGCCTGCCTCGCCCTTCAGCCCTCTCTGACCCTCTTAATCCCAAAAACTTACAGCAAGTGTATGCGTCTATCTGTGTGAGTGTGTCTGCACTCGGCAGAGAGTGCAAAGCCACCTAAAACCTTTTCATCCGTGCCACCGACCGAAAACATATGTTTTTTTTTCTGTTGTTTTTCTTTCCTCTTTTTTTCCTAATTACCGCTGCGATCCCACTTGATCCTCTCGCGCTCCCTCCAAATTTAACACTTGAATTTTTAAAATCCACACCGAAAATAATCTTTCAAAAACCATTTCTTATTTTCAACACCTCCTCGCTCCTCTATTTTCATCTACGAAATTATATAATAAACATTAACATCAATTAACAACTACAGTAAATTAAGAAACTATTTATAACTTTATACAACTAATTCATAAAAATGAATTAGTTGTAGTTGTTTCATTTCAAGAAAATTCTTTTACTATTAATTTTTAATATTATCATTGACATACTATTTTCTTTTACTTTGCACTCATTTGCTTATTTGAAATTTATCTTCCTATTAAATACAATATTTATCAATACAACTGCTTTTAGATATATTTATTGAAGAATTTCAACACATCAATTTATATATTTTTTTATTAAGTTTATTTATTTGAAAGATTATGTAATATTTTACAATATCAATTATGTTTATGCTCGTTTGGCCAATCATAGTGACTGGTTTTGTTACCAACTTGTATTCGATTTAGTTCTTGTTTATTTTACTGTGTTCTTGCAGATTTTTTAAAATTTTACAATATTTACTTTCTTTTTGGTATTCTATAGAATTCTGCAAAACCAGCATACTTTTATTCAATACATTGATTGTTTGATTAAAATAATAAGTAATAGTAATTATATAAGTAAAAATAATACTAATAAAATAAAATATTTAAAATACAAATGAATTTTATTATGTTGATAAAATCCACTATTTGAAAGAAGTACACGTAAATCTAGTAAAATTAATTGGGAATGTCAAACGAGGATTATATGATGTGTAATGTTTATATAATTAAATGTATTTCTAAACTTCTATGAAATGTAATTGAATTATATTATATTAACAAAACTATTTATTACAACAAGTACGGATATCTAAACTTCCTAGAAATGCAATTTCATTAAATTATATTAACATAACTATTTATTACAAACATACAATTATCTATATAATATATTCATACAATAGTTTCAAACACAATATGAATACTGGTTACAATTATAATGATCTTAAAAAGTTAGTTTAAAAACTTTTCAGAATTTATTTGATTGTAAAATCAAACAGATTTGGAACGCTTTAAAAATATATTATATAAAAATTTACAATTTTGGACCTATCCAACTTATAAATTCATTAAAATATTCAAATAATTTAAATTTATGATAAGTATGCTCATAATTAATGTAATATTGACTAATCCGATTTTCCGGTTATTTAAAATTCTCTGACAAGCGATTAATAGCCAAAGCTAAAACCACTATTATAGTATATTTTATTAGCGTTTTTAAAGTTTATCCTATAAATTTACTTACTATTAATATTCTTGATCAAATAATTTAGCTTTATGAAATTTTGATTATATAATGGATGCGAGAAAGCAATTATTTTCGTGCGATGAAATACTCGTCATGATATATTAGTAATAAGTTTCGTTAAAATTCTTTAGCTAAAGTATTGTAAATCTTGAAATATGATGACATATTTATTGAACATACTTTATAAATATTTAATAATATATTTTTATGAAGTATAAATACTACATTTTTTTCTCTAAAATTAAGAAAATATTGTCATTAATCTTATATCAACTTATAATAGGATACTTAACAGACAGATTTTCCAGATAAAGTTTTAAGACTACCATTTTTCCAATTATGCTTGGTATACTCCAAGAAAGTGTAATTGGAAGTGTCCTTTATCTTATCTATATATCATATCTACCAACATCAAACCAGGCACAAATTGCTGTATTTGCAGAGAAAAACAGTCTCTATTTCTTTATCTAAATATTAAAGGGTTCCTTACAAAGTCTACGGGTTTGAAACCTGTTCAATGTCTTCTCAGGAAAAGGTACTACGATTAGTAAAAGATCTTTAAATAACAAGCAATTGTCTGGACTAACTGGAAACATTACTTTTATCTAAATTTCAACATTCTCCATTGGCTACAGTGAATCAAAATAAAATTGGCAAGTGATTCCAATAAAAAAATATATAAATAGAATAATATAGAAATAATACATTTTGCAATAAATTTTAATTAAAACTTACTAGTTCTAATTGAAAATTATTGAACACTTTAAACAAAGTTAATAAATTAAAATTTTAAGAATAATAGTATAAATGTATAAAGCTAAATTTAATTAAAATAAAATGATACAAAATGTAATTACGTAGAAAAAAACATCTTAATAACTTCAGTTATTTTAAAATGCAAGCTATGTATAATGAAAACATTATATGATATGCTCAATTTAACATCAGCAGAAAGTTAGTTGGTCTAAATGAAGTTGAATTGTATTCATTTCATGTTAAAAACATAAATATATAATTGAAATAATGGCATTCTCAAATGAAATTACAGAATGCACATTGAAACATTAGCATTTTGGGAATTAATGGACCGGAAATATTAAATTCGAGATATTCGAAAAAACGGAATTGGAGCCGCATTAAACTGGTGTCTCGCATGCGGAGCGGCATTATTAATAATTAAAATAATTAATGGGGGGAAATATTTAAAATGCATTAATTTCATCAGCTAATCCACACGAACGAAAATTATTATTTAAACGTTTGTGCCTGTGTGGTGATCGTTTTATATCGAGCGACTGCCTCATTTAATTCACTACGCAATAAATTAATAAACGGGTTTTATGCATTGCGGCTGTAAACGCAACTCTGCGCATTCGATAACATAAGAATTTTCATTCAGAAAACAATGAAATTAATTCGTTCGTTTCAATAATTACATAATATTCATCAACGGTATATATTTTCATATCCGCCACATATCGAATTTACTTTTTTAGGTGGTTCCACGGTCAACAATTGAATTTGAAATAACATAGTTTGCGATGAACGTTTATAATCCACAGTAATTTGCTGATGAAAAATATATGTGTGAAAATAAAAAATGTGATTTATATAAAATAAATAAAACTGTCTACAATCATGAGATTCTAATTAACTTATAAACAATTATTTGAAATTGAATTAAGCGTACTTTTTTAATAATCGATATTCTAAACTCGTCTGCTTAGTTTCGCATAACTATAAAATTTATTATACAATAATTCGAAATTAGTGAAATAACAAATTTATTATATTTTAATTGGGACAATGATAATTTTTCTCATATTTTGAAACCTTTGCACGTAGGAAATATGTGTAAACAAATATTGCATTGAATCATGTCTTCTTGCATAAAATTGCGCATCGTTAACTGACATTTGCAAATTGACTTATTGAAGCAGTATTTAAACTAATTTTGCGACATTTTTGTTCAGGTTTCTTCAGGAAACTATATATCTATAGGATTAAAGCAAATTATTGTTTTTTCGTAGAAAGTGGTTCATAAATTTTAAAAGAAATTTCTAATCAATTCGTAAAATTGTTATAAAAATGAAACAATCATTTAAACAAATATAATTACAATCACTCCAAGGCAGTTTTTATTTGAGAATATAATGTGTATTTAAGAATATGAAAAATATACATTAGCTTTACATGTTTAATTCAAATTGTTGAAAGTAACTTGAAAAACACCTTTCAATCAAATTTTGTGTAAGTTAATAATGATGATTTGACTGGTGTTTTTAGGCCACATGAGTACATGTCACGATTGTTGTAATTGGTTTATTTATTTCGTCTTTATAATTAATTTCGACCCTATATCCCTTTCGGTCTTGGATTTTTTAGAAGTTCAGATTTCTTTTTGTTCTGTATATTACTGATTACTATCTCAGATACCTCCATACAAAATTTTGTTCAATTTGATGGTAATGACACGAAACTAGGGAGTGCTGGCATAAAAGACATACATTTTGAGACACTAATATTTCGCAAATAATCTATATAATACAGCTCTTGTAAATTCATATGAAAATATTTGAAGCAGTTTCTATCTTTGTTGATGCTTGACATTTTCCGCACTTGATGCGGGTACGACCTCTACAAGTCTCTAAATTGCAGTATTGTTTATGTCCATCTATACTATCTAATCTCATATCAATCACAGGAATGAATGGGGTTTTAGACTCTTTATATTGTGAGAAGGGAATCGTCGGTCGCGTTTTGAAAGAGGAATATCATCTTCTATGACCCAGATCGTCATCATCTGAGGTGTCATCTGGCGGGTTCTCAATGTCCTCTTTTACATCCGAATCATAGCATAACTACTTCGATATGTTGTTTATGTCTTTATACAATTACATAGGAAGAATGCGATCCTCTGCAAAATAAAACAATATCCAGGAACATCTCATGGTGTTAATGCACAAACATCGTTGACATGAATAATTCTCAAGATGATATGGACAATCGAAAAACCTGTATATGATTGTAAATGCAATCATTTAAATTATACCTGATGAAATTATATAAAAACGTTTTCACTTTGTCAATTTTCTAAACATCTGGAAAATGGTCGGTAAGGAAATTTGACAATATAGATTATACACAAAATTGACGTTAAGGATTTCCGTTTTGTTAGAAAATTGGGGGTCGACTTTCGAATGTCTGTAATAACTGTAAGCTGATCCTATTGAAATTTGAGTAGTGTAACGAATGTACCTACCTAACTATAACCTAAGTTCGGGTATTTACTTTTTCGTGGTAAAACATCTTTTATTATCATGTCAGTCTAACAAATTTCAACCTTTGTCAAGAACATCACATTTTTACCTAGTGACGTAATTCAAATAATTTCGTATACATAACAATTGTAAAATGTCCTAATAAATGTAATTATATTAATATTATATAGATAAATTACATACTTAACAGTGAAAAACTTAATATGTTGTTTACAACTGTTTGTAATAGTGTTTTTATTATGATTATTAACCATAGATCTATCCGTCACTTTTCCGTTTTGTCGATGTTCTGTATATTGGCTGGTCTGTTATTACTTGTTCTGAGTTTTCAGGAAACTGTTTTTTGTTAATGTTATATCTGAAAAATAGAAAACGAAACAATATACCAGAGGAGTATAGATAATTCTATTGAATATAGTGAATTAAATTGCGAAAAATAAACACAAAATCTAGGAGTTTTATATTATGAATTAATCTGGACAAAATCTTATATAAAATATCTTATATTGACACAAGTCCCTCATTACACTTTCTACCTGTGTAATAATGATGTAATTATTATAAAAAATAATAATTAAGGAAAATGTTAATAGATATTACAGTTAAATATTTATTAAATGATATAAAAACTAATACTCATTCCAATATGACATTAATAAATTTATTTTTTAATAATAATAAACATAAGCCATTAGTCATTCTTTTTTGTGATTAATAAAGATTTCCCAAAAAAGAGTGAATAAAAGGCTAGCGACCCAAGACTTTCGGCCTTATTTTTTAATTATTACGAATTGTAAGTAAAAATATGATTTTAGTTTTTACTTTTATGATTTTTTTGTTGCATTTTTCAATTATAACTAGGACTAGTACGGATATTTGAGGGTTTTGCAATGAATACAAAGGAAAATGGGTTATGGAAAAGTACAGTACAAAAGTGTACGGTTAGTCACCTTAACATACATTCATTAAAATAAGGGAAATGGGCCAAATTAATCGCCCATATACTTTGACAGACAATCAATTATAATTCTGAGATTAACGTTTTTTTTGTCCATACACAAGTAATTACATGGTAAATCGACTAAGAATTTGAATCATAAAATCTATACGTCAAATCAACAAATATATGATTATCTAACAACTAAATAAAAACGTGACATAACCACATTTTTCGTACAACTTTTAACAAATTTAAAGTATGAAATGGTTTGATATAATAGTATATATTTCAACTAGTTATTCCTTATAATATGTTTATTGTATTATGAACAATTTCCCTGAACAATTAAATATTCTAATCTGAAAAAAGTACAAGAAAAAACTTTGTGCAATAAAAATCAAGAAAGGTTCTTCATAGAGGAAGCTTTGTTCTCTTTATATTTTCAATTATTATGTTAATACATTTAGTAGATAGTAAAAGATCAAATAATTAAAATAATCATTAAATGGTACGAAATATCTATGAATTAAAACATTATAAACTTTAACTGCGTTGACTTACTAAATATGGACTTACTAAAATTATATTTGTGACTAATAATAATTTCTACAAAATTGATTCATCAATCAGAACTTTACGTTACGTTACGTTGATGATGATTTACTACGATCTAGCCGTTGCTTCAGTAAACGAACTGTAACATCGATACTCTTTGGAGTTTCTAGAAATGAAATATGATTAAGTAAACGACGATATTTAATATGAAGATCTAAGGACTTTAACCTTCGCAAGTATGGGCAATAAAGAGTTAAAAAAATACTATTTACAGGATTTCGGAAAAAATCTGCCGCTAATAAATATAAATTATTTTCGGAAGTGGAATAAAAAAAAGGAGCGTCCTAAAAATAAGTGTTGAAATTTATATTTTTGGGGTCAAAATTAAAAAGTAAATAAAATAAAAAATCAAACAGGAAATCGCCGCTTCTTTCGCTCTCTCTCTATCGTTCACATACTAACCATACGTGCACTGTCAACTTTGATATTTTCGTAACTCGGGTTTATTTTCGAAGATCCCATAAATCCGTTTCAACCACCACAAAAATTAAAAATAAAATTCCGGTGTGAAATTGAAAAAAATATATAATAATACAAAAAGAAAACATAAACCGAAAATGTTGATGCGGCGCCACATCAACGCAAAGCAGTTAATCTTCAGCAGTTATCTGGATTTAAAGAATAAATATTTACTTTATGTGTTTGTAAACAAAAAATAATATTATTCTAACGATAATACTCGTGGATTATGCATTTTTAATTAGAAGAAATTCCTAATATTTAAATTTTGATAAGATAAAGGAGGTGCCAGGACCTTGCGATATGTAGGCTACCCTGTAGGCTGTGCTGTGTATTTTGCCTACACTTCCTTAAGTCGGCTTAGTGTATGAGCGTGTGCATTGATCTGTAATGTTTTCGGTCTATTTTGGGAGTAATTAAAAGATGATTTAAAATAAATCCCCGGTCGGGTGGATGCTTCAGATCCCACGCATTCGTTTATTTAGATTTTTAACTTTTAATAGAAAACACCCACTGTGACCATGTAATTGTAGTAAGCTGCGTCATCTCTCCCACTGGCTTTCATTTGCATAAAATAACAGGCCCTTATTTATTTAATAATCAATTACATAATTCGCGCTAACGAAACATGTTACGTGTCGATAACAAACGCGTTCATTTAATTATAGATTTAATTACATTTTTGTTGTTCATTTTGATTCGATTTCGAAAAATGTACACATTTGATCTATATATTAACGATAATTTACAAGTTCTAATTTTATAAATAAAATATAAATTATTTCTAAATCATGAAAAATATTTAGTAATGTAATGAAATCATTTTAAAGCTAATATCGAAAAGCAATCTAAATCATAGTTGAATAACAAACTTATATACTTCTTTACAAACTATTATATTCATTAGAAATTTTGTACCATAACTTTTAAATACTTTATTTCAAATTACATAAGAAATTTAATTTAAAAAAAACAATAAAAGTACATAAAAAATTACATATTAACAGTATTAAACTAAAACGGCGTTTTTTTTAATCAATTTTTTAAACCATAAATTAAATATGGATAACATGAAATGAAAAAAAACTAATATTATTAATACAATATTATCCTTACATATAAAACTTTCATCAGATTCTTTAAGTGTAACTGATTACTCAATGTCCACATTAGACAAAAACAGGAAGAAAAACTTAATTAATTTTTCAGCAAACCAAGTATCACTATAATAAATATATAATAATGATTTAGAACATTTTATTACAGAAAAAAAATAATTGTAGAGCCTTTCCTTCTTGTTAAAATTGGCAAGTCTTCCCATAATAGCCAATATAGTTTTCTGAACTTCATTTCAAGTAGACTTCTATTTGTTTGGATGTGGTAATTCCAGGTAAATCTTCTATCCAGAGTGCACATCTTAATTGTAAGAAAGAAATTGATCCAAATATTTAAAAAGAAGTGTTATTATCAATTTTGTTTATATTTTATAGTATTGCACGATATTTTCAATTAAACTTAAAAATGGTTTTTACTGCAAAGATTTTTCCTTACAGAAAATCTCCGTAATTTTAGATGTCCTAGTAGTATTAAAATTAAGTAAAGAAATACAAGAGCCAACTATTTTCTTAATAGTTACTTTAGTTACCTGATAAATATGTTTCACTGTTACATTTTACTAACGGTAACTTTTAGTATATTTGTATGGATTTTTAATTATTATATTAAGTAATAAAGACAATTCTATAAAAAAAGTTAATTTGAACTATTAATGTATGTTTTTCTGTCGCCTTTTTTTACAGGAAATTCCATTTTATTGTTCTTGAAAAAATAAAATACAAAATTACAAATCATATAATATTAATATTTATCCCAACTGTCACAAACAGACAAAATAAAAGATATCTATATAACAATAATAGTAATTTAACAAATCTAAAAACAACAACTGTTAATAAGGGTTATTGACTGCAGTCTATCCACCCTGCAAATGATATTTACAGTGATATTCTTCATTAAATAACAGTAATAACTTTAGTTTTATAGACAATAAATATGTATTTTATTAATTAATTATAATTGCGTCATTATTACTGCTAAATGCCAATCACGACAATAATTTTATATTTACAGTTAGTTGAAGATGTTAATTTGATCTAATTATTCTATGATAATAACTATGATTTAATACGTTTTTTAAATTAATAACATTACGTTTCATAAAACTTCTACGAAATTATAATTTAATATTGTAAGAATCATAGCAAACTTGTAATCTTGTTTGCAAGTATGTACGAGTAATCAGGAAAAGAGCTGTCTGTATGGCAGTTAGTTTATATGTGATTTATGAGTTGGTCTGAAATAATTAGGATTGAATCCATTGAGGCTGATGGAGAATAGTCGAGGAGGTCCAATAGGACATGCAGACCACGTATGGGTTTAAAATGTCACGTGTGGAGGCCGACAAAGCCGATCGTCCGTTTCGCCGCAAAAAACCTAAAGACATGCGCTGTTTTATTGCTTGTTCAATCCGTTGCTTTATTTATATATTTCGCTCTTTAACTTTCAGAAAGAAAAGGCATCGGAAAAAAAGTCTAAAAGAAGACGAACAAAAACGAAAACGGGATGATGAAAAAAAGAAAGAGGCAACGGTGGCCTCTTGACTTATTTGGAGTAAATAATTACGCCGGTTCTGGGCAATTATTCGTATATTCTTTAACGCGCCTTCTTCAACTTCTTCGTCTCCTCGTTTTCTATATAAATTACCTACTCGAAGACGCATTCTTTATTAACTGCTAATATCCATAAAAAGTTTCCCACATTATTTCCCATTTGCACTTGCTTCGCCACTAGCATCATATTACTAAACGCGTTTCCACCTGAAATTAAAGTTCTGTAACCAACTTACTTAGTATCAAGAAAATAAAAAGAAAACCACCCGTCGTCCACTACATCGTTTTTGTATCGTAAAAGATGCTTTCATGTTATTATGAATACAACGTTTTCGTTTAAAAGATGTATTATAAAATTTAATTTTTGCCTTAATAGATTTTGGATTAGAAAACGATTAACTGAAGTGGATGTAATGGGTCTTCCTTGTGGCCAGACCTATTTAATTAAAGGTTTTTAACAGAAGCCCCTAGTCAGACCCAAAAACGATTAAGCAAAAAACACATTAAAGAGGAATATTGAAGGTCACTACTAATCTAGAATTAGAATCTTATTAATAAAAATATAAACTACATTAATTTACAATTATAAACATTTTTTTAAACATAATTTATGTAAACAATAATATACAAAACGTATTGCCTTTTCCTATAGCAAATGGCAATTGAGTTTCCACCCAAAAATATATAATTTACTACGGTCATTAAATCAAGATCAGTAAATGTGAACATGTACTAATTAATAACATGAATAATACTAATAGTATAGAAAGTCCAATATACATGACTAATGACTTTATTATAATATATAATATTCAATTATTGATGTAAACAATATTGTATAATTCAAAGCATCAATTACAAGTAAAAATATTTATATATTTATTGTTGGAACAAGTATAGGCAACCAAACATCCACCAAATAATATTGTGTGAATTTAATTGTTTAATAATGTATATAAATTGTATCAATAAATAATTACATATTTTACCTTAAGAAGTTATTTATTTATCAATATATACAAATATTACCAGATTTCAAGTAAATGACGTAATATGTCAACATTTAATGATATTCGTTCTTAAAAAAATAATTTGAAAGTATTTGCCTATATTTTTTCTAGTCCTAAATTATACATTTAATAATAATACATTTTCTTTAACTCTCTAATAGTTGTTAATTTCTTTATCTTGTTTTCATTGAATTACATTTAAATTTTTTATATTATTTTACTTACTGTTTTTGGATGCTTCTATATACTTTTTTATACAATTCAGGCCGATAAATCATAATTTTTAATATTAATTGCATCATAATACACATAATCAGATAATAATTGAGAATACGACCAGTTTTGTGTGTAATGTTTATCAAATCATCAAAGTATATTATAATATTGCGTTATGATATAAAACACATAATAAATTAGAACGTGTTATCTTATCACTTTGAATATCATGTTGTATAAAAGTAATCATAAAAATTCCAAGTTATATAATTAATTGATTACTTTTCAACGAATTTAAAATGTATTTATAAATTAATTTAAAAAATCAATTAGTATAGATAGTAATTACTGTAATCTGAAAATATTCCAAATATTTGGAATTAATTAAATATGTATCAGTATTCAGGTATATGTCAAGTTGAACATATAACAAAAAAAAACGGAAAAAACCGTCTAATTTATTTTAGTTTATAATTGGGAATTAAATTTTATGTGTTTTTATTAAAATAATGGTTTTAATTTGATTAGTTTCATTATATATTTTTTGGTAAAATAGATAAAATAATTAACATTATTGGCCATAAGTAAATAAATATTTGTTTATATATAATATTTGATCTGAATATATTTTGTTAATGCTTATAAGTAAGTAATGTATTACAAAACTATATAATTTTTATATAAATATTCCTTCAATTACCTATAAAAAAAATCGCAATTTAAGAAATATTTGGGCTGAAAAACTTAGTTCTATAGCCCTTTGGCCCAACCTGGACTATTAAAGATATTTAAAAAAATAAATAAAATGAAATATTTCGTTTGACCAAAATAAAAAAAAATGTACATAAATATATAAAGTAATGACATAAACAATAAATATATAATTTAATAAAAACATGTATGTTATAATTAATTTACTTAAACTTTAGAATTTTATAACGTTCTATTACAATTTTAATATAATTTGAAGAAAGAAGAAACATTTTATATTAATTCATAATCATGTAATTGTAATACTAATGTATTTATTTTAAGTTTGGTATAATGTAAAATAAATAAACAAATATAATTACGTAATTCTTAGGTTTATTAAGGCAGTACACTACAAGTAGTATTTTACAAATAATACTTTTATTTAATTATTAATATAAAATATAATTAGTAAACTTAACATTTCTTTTTTTTCTGAGTTACAAAATATTAAATTAAACATTTTTTCCGGGTTCCATAATACGAACTTAATTATGTGTAAATTTGGCAAATTTACTTCTTGTAAACATAACTTTCTGCGCCACCCCTTCCAAAACCTATAAGTAAAAATCAATTATTAGTATTTCGTAACGACTGTAGTTATTTTATACTTGGTTTTAATGGTTTTTAAATAAGGATTCATGTAATTAAAAACTTTGCTTACCGCCTGGTCCGAATAGTGCTGAATAGCATGGGTTCGAGCAGTATGGTTTACCTTCGTGCTCAGCATGGGATCCTGGGGCAAGAGTCTTGTTGCATTTTTCGCATCTTAGACATCCCGGATGCCAATCCTTGCCCAGAGATTGCTTACGCTCAGCTGCAGAACAATATAAATTATTTAGTAATAATAAATGCGGATTGTTGGGAAGCGAGTCGCACGAAGCCAAGAATAAAAAATAGCCTTTATGTGTAAAATTCTAATCTTTCTAGTAGTAGTAGGCCATTAGTAAATTGCCCTCTAATTATCTACTCGCTCCTTTTTTCCTCTCTCTACTTTTTCTAAAGAGGCAACGTGCAACTTGAAGGGAACTCAAACAAAAGGGCGTATTCTCATTTCGCCTCGCTTGAAGAGTAGAACAAAAAAGCATGCATTACATAATTAATTCGATACATGTGTGTGTGCACTGAAAGTTTAAAGTTCGTTACTTCTTTCTCATTCTCGCGTCTTGTTTTGATGATAACTTTGGAATCAAAGTCCTGTGCCTGTTTCTTTTCTGTTTTCTGTCCTTTTTCTTTCGCCTTGCCATAAATTTTCATAACGGCCAGAAAACGTGGTGCGATGCACTTTCGGAAAACGTTAATCTTGACCTGAAATGCCTTAAAAGGTAAAACCGATGCGCGCCTGACGCTAAAAAAAATGAATTTACTGTTGTTTCCTGCGTGGCATCTATTCCACTCTGCTATGCATATTTGTAATAATGTGTTTTACAATATTGCTTAAATGAGCACGGAAAGACCTAAATTATGTAATTGAATGATTGTTGCAATAAGTAATATAAACTAAATTTAAGCAATGTACACTTAAGTATTCTAGAAATTGTTAAGATATGAAAAGAAACTATGACTCATCCTTGCACTGACTTATTTTTTTAGAAAGGAAGATCTATGGCATATGAGGACTTTTTTTATATGAAACCATGTTTGGTGACTGGACATGTGCGTATGATTCATACAAATTAAAATTAATTTAAATAAAAAAAAACAAAACAGAAAACACAGAACATTCTCTGCTGTTCATCATTCAATTGACAATGACATCATTGTTATTCATACCAAACAATTACTAATAGATTAAGTAATCTATATATACATAGAAGATTCTATGAACAAATATAGCAGTTAACATTATTTATACAAATTAACCTTGAAAATTGAGTTTTGTAACTGCTAAAATAAAATACATTTTTATACTTTCTCAAATCTTACAGAATTTTATCAAATTTTGATACATATACAATAATTTATTTATAAATATTAATACTTAAGCCATTTTAGCAATAACAACAGTGCATATATTACTGTATAATTAATATTATTTTCTGGGTCATATTTTGCACATTAGCTTTATTTTTTTGGTCAGAAAGACGAAAGATCTATATATGCCCTTTGCAGCAATGACAATAATCTTGTTTTCTTTTTCATTTCTGTGTAAATAAAATAATACAAAAGTTTCTATTTTTTCTTGTAGTTATTGTTGCAAAAAAAATATAATAAATAATAATATAATTAAGGGTTTTTATGTATAAATTAATAAATAAGTCTTTTCCAGCAACTGAATTTTCTTTTCTTTTTGTATTTATATATTTTTATTATTATTAAATTTAATTTCTTTATTAACATTTAAAACTATTTTTTTTCACTTTGGTCGATAGCCATTAGTTTAATATAATTATAATTCATTTAGAATTATGTTTTTTATTGATTTTGTTTATTTAGATTATTACTATTTATTTGTATACTTAATGGGCACAAAATATATTGTATTGTATTCATAAAGACATTTAAATACACTTAAATTTAAACATTACAGTAGTGTTTTAGTTATAATTGTGTTGAATAAACATGTTAAATAAAATACTAAATAATAATAATTATATGTATAATCATCATCGTAATAAAACGAGTACTAAATAAAATGTATTCTAACGTTACATCACATAATATATTACTAACTACGAACGCAATGCTTACTAATGAATAAATATGACGTAATAACAGTAATGCGCTTATTTATCAATCTGTAGCAGCAATAAAACAAATAAATTGTTGAAATTAAATAAATGAAAACTCACCAAAGTACACGGGTTTTTCGCATTTCGGACAGTTCGGCATTTTTCTGGCTGATTGTGGTCGTGGTACCACCGAGATTGAATTAAGAAGTTTGAGGCAGGTGACCGAATGAAATAGAGACGGCGACTAAAGTTTTGCTGAGGTCGGAGTTGTTTGTGTTTGGTGAAGGCGGGTGAGAGGATAGAGGATTTTTAAACTGCACACGACACTATTGGAAAGTGTATGTGCTTCACATATCAATCACACCATTGTACGCATACGAATGACGTGAAAAATACTGTGTGCTTATATTGATAATAAATAAGTGCTTACAATTTGCAGTGGGTTAAGCCTGGATCAGGCCGCACAATATATCATCGAGTCTCCTCGTATTGATAACAGACCCACATATACCTTACATTACTCAATACATATATCAATTTTATTTGTTTCTACATGCTTTAGCAATTACGTAATATACGTAGCTTGGAACTAATATTTTCTATGTCGTATCATAATTTTAATAGAATTTTATTTACTAAATTTAATTACGAATACAGTACAATCCTCTATCTGTAAGGTCGATTAGCCAGGGCCCTACCAATGAAAGGATGTTGGGCCACACGTCAGAATATCAATATTTTGTATATTCCTTATAATTTATAGTTTCTTCTCAACAATTTTCCTTTATTCATTACTGACCCTCTTATATGGTAACGTTGGTTGAAAATCCCGAGGTCGACATTAGAAGCATGAATTATATAATATATGTCTGTTTGAATTCCTTTGAGATCATCAAAATAATAACAATGACAATTTATTATGTGTGCAAAATTACAATCATCAGCATTTATCGTTCCATAAATCATTTATCAAATGTTTAAATTAAATAATTTATAATAAAAATAGGGCAGAAAGATCAATTGCCGTTTCTAGCAGTTTATTTATTATTAATTATTTTTATTGTAACAGTGAACAAAATAATAAAACATTTATTTGAACTACAAAGGGCTACAGACCATAGATCTTTCTGTCCGTAGTTTGTTTTTTATTGTACTATTTTATTTAAGTTGACAAAAATAAAAACTTAATATATTTTAAAATAATTATAATGTAGAAACATTTATCACAATTTATCTTTACTATTTAATCTGTCTTATTTATAAATGACTGTTGCACTTCTATTGGACCTATTTCATCAAAAATAACCACTTAAATGGAATTAAGATTTTGACGTGATAAAAAAACCGGACTGATAATTTATAAATACAATTTTGCTTAGTAATATTTTATTCACTCAAAGTAATGAATCCTGTCAATGTGGGGCGAAAAGACTGCTGAAAATAGCCTTTTGTAACCGAATATTACAATTATTGCTACTTTACATTTATGATATATGTTCAGCCTTTCATAATAAAATATGTAAATATATAAATTAACGCATTAAAATTTATACCGAAAATTAAATATTTTTAAACTTTTATAGCATAGTTTCTCAAACAAATGAATCGATTTTTAGTCTTGAATATAATTTCTATAATATAAAAATTTTAAAGTTTATGAATCTCAATTCTTTAATTAATGTTCCTTTATTCTATGAATTCTATACAATAGCTATAGTCTATACCTAAGCAAAATGTAGAATACCCATAACTATTAGATATTGTGTATAAAAATAATATATGTGGTATGTAATGGAATATGTATATTTAATATTAATCTTTCGTCATTGAAGAAAATATAATTTATGTTAAATGTTGCCTCTGATACCGAAGCTCGTAATTACAATTTAAAATAAAACACAATTTAAAATAATAAAAAATCTAATTTGATGCTAATATTAGACAATAAAACGATTTATGATTATCATACGTTGTATAAGTTGATACTAACTTAAATAAATAAATTTCTAAAACTCTCTTTTATACAGAAAATATTTCCGTATCAAATAATTGAAAAGATACTGCAAACATTTTGATTATATTTTAGTGAAAATTATTCTGACTTATGAATAAATATAATTATTAAACGACCAGTACTAAGTCTGCGGACATTAACTACATATATGCAATTGTTAAATAAAAACTCATATTTTAAAATGAACTTTGTTTTGTATTATCTTTCTTCGAAAAAGGTTCTTTTATTTACTCTACGAAAATTGTTAAGGAACGAAATTACACAGAACAAAGGAAAAGTGGAAAAACATTTTATTCGTTAATCGAGGTATGAATGTATTCAAGATAATGTGTATATTAATGTCTATATAGTAGGGTTTCATATAGTATGTTCATAATAAAATAGGTAAACCGTAGAAAGTTAATAAGTAAAAACCTGACATGAAATAATTACTAAATTAATAATAAATATAACTTTTAGTTCCCTACCACCGTGTTACTTCATCCAATCCCCCTCATGTTACCTTTGGTAATCTTCTAATCTACCCGTCGATCCAAAACTCAACCTTAACTCTTATTCAAAAGAACTCAAATCCAGAATTAAGACAAGGTCCCGTCACTTCCGATCCCTAACATACCGTAGTTCTGCAAATGTAAATGTAAAACATCCATTTATAAATCCATCTGCCGTCCAATCCTCGAATATGGTTTCGCCCTTCTCTTCCAATGCCGGATCCCTGTTCTTAAAAGTCTCTCCGTGTCCGAACGTTCCTCCCTTCGTATCTTCACCAGGATCCGCCATCCAAACAACCCGCTCCATAACCCTCCGAATGACCTCCTCTATTCCAAAACCAAAATTGTTCCAGTCCTCGATAGATACATCTGCCTTTCCCTTAAATTCATCTCAAAGACTCCAATTTGTCCTCTCTCTCAAAATTTTGTATCCATCAATATAAATATAAGTATTCCAGACTAATCCTATTCCAGTATCTATTATCCCTATAATTATGTCCTTTCACATTCCCAAAGGCTGCTTTTTTGTATGATTTTTTTCCTTCTTGTACATTTAGTTTCTACATTGTACATAATATTCATGGACGGAAAGACTAATGGTCGATAGCCCTTTGGCCAACCTTTTCTTTTTATTATTGTTTGATTTTATGTTTAGAATTACCTTATATATATATATATATATATTAATGAATATTCTTTATTTAAAAGAAATATTGGTTATGTGTAAAATTTGAAGAATTTTTAAATTAACTGTGACCCTGTATGGATAGTAAATGATGAAAAGTATATCTTTTATAATTATTGAAATAATAAAAACAAAATATTTATTTTTATAATTTTATATTTTTAAACATTTCCATGGTATCAATTACACGGTCTGCAAGGTCTACAACATTGTTTCCCTTTCTTACTGCCACTGGCATTGGACCTACTTGATTCTAATTGTTGTATATTTTCCTCTTTGCTAAGGCCTATGTTTGCATCTCCACCGGCATTTAAGTCTTGATCACCTCTGTCGTAAGCGACAGACGGTTTTTCTTTTAACGATTCGGGAATTTTCCACACGAAAATTTCGCCAGCTCCTCCCGTTGTTATCAGATAATTACAATCTGGACTAATGCAAACTGCCGTGATTACAGAGCAATGTCCCAATCCGATATGCGTAGTTACTCCTTCTTGATATTTCCACACTTTTACAATTTGATCGTTTGCACCCGTTACAAAGAACTGACCGTCCGATGATATATCCAAGGAATTGATGGATCCCGACGTAGAGCCCTCTATTTCTCTCACCAGACTTCCATCGAGAACTTCCCAATAACACAGTTTCCTATCAGAACCCCCAGTCAAAATTTGTACACTGGACGGATAATAGTGAACCGTCATAAAGAGTGTGTTCTCAAAAAGTATTTGTTTTCGAATTTGTCGCACGATATCCCAAATAATGCATGTGCCATCTGTGCTAGCGCTTACAGCCTCATCATCGCTTCGGTTTATATGAATCGCTGATACCGGACCGGTGTGCTCCTTTAATGTACAAATCAAATTTTGGCTGGTGGGCTTGATGTCCCAAAGACGTACTTGGCCTTCGCATCCACCGCTTATTATAAATTTACCATTATGGGACATATCCAAGGCCGAAACTCCTTTATTATGAGCGTTAAGAATTGCGTAAATCAATCTTCCCGTCAGCGGAGTAAATGCTCTGATCACTCCATCATTCCACGCAGTCAAAATCGAACGTCCGTCATGTGCAAATATCACTTTCGAACAGCTAAAATTTGGAACCATTATCCTTAATAATTCGTCCATAGTTTTCATGCTCCATATCCGAACGCTATCTTTACTCGCCGTAGCAAAAACGTCAGAGAATTTACTAAAATACACAATGAAATTAACTAAATAGATTATAGTTTTTTTTTAACTCACTAAGGGAATGCTGTGTCGAAGATTGTTGAAGTGTGACAGGTAATGATAAGTTTATTCTCGAAAGTTTTCATATCAATGGAGAACACCTCGCAATTCAATGTACCAGCTAAAATACAAGTGCCTTTATCTTTTAACACCAATGTCGTGACGGCGTTCTTAACATTTGTTGTTTTTATCTGTGAAATTAGCAAATTATAAAATATGAATATCAAACTCACAGCTTTGGATACTTATAAAACAAAAGGCAATTTCGTGTCGTAAATAATAAAATTTTCTTACCACTCTCAAAGCGGGATTCGAAGGTAACTTAAATGCTATACTTTTGGTTCTTTTATCAATTTTTGGAGCTTCTTCTAAAACTACATCGATTGTTCCATCGCCAGCACCAATGATAATCTCTCCTGTGTTCATTAATATGATGGAACGGATTCCTGCAATATTTGTATATTTAAAAAAAATAATCTCGAAGAGATGAATTTAACAGTTGAAAACAGATTATAATGTTTCAATTATTGTCTTTTATCAGGGACATTCAACGCGATCGCCGGAACCTATTTACGCGCTATATTTTTTCAGGATGCAATTGAAACTTTCCCATAGAAATCTACAATACAATTAATACTATATAGTGCTTTACAATAGATAATTGAGTGTTTATAATAAAACGATTTACAAGTTTTATTATTGTCTCCATGAAATATTTTAATATTTTGTAATCGTTCTCGCACATTTTTCCTGGCTACTACAAAAGGTTATCACGGTCCTTTAATAGTATCTAGTCTATTATTAATTTCTATACATGATTCTTATTAAAATGCTCTAATTGTTCATTTTGTATTTAAAAGTAACAGATCATCCAATAATGAAATATTATAAAAGGATGTTGGCATAGGATAAAGAAGGCTGCATACCCATGCTGTATAATTCAACAGTTCCAGGCTGTAATTTTTTCTTGCTGATTTTTGTGAAGCATCCAACCATCATCGGCCTTTTGACTGGCTCCAAGATTTCTACGTCGTGATGGAAATTCAGTCTCAATTTCAGCATGTCGCCCGTACTTGTTCCGCACAAACAAATCTCGTCCCTATCATTGACGTCCATGCAAAGGACCTTCCTTTTCAATTTCGAGAGGCTCACATCGATCCCGGTGACGCTCCTCGCTTCCGCATCAATTTTCCAAACCATCAGGTTTCCCTCGCCGGCGGTCATAAAACAAGGTCCTCGACAGTTCATAGTGTACAGGACAGTTGCATCCCCCTGCGATCCTTTGGTGGCCTCCGCCCCGCAGATTAATTTGTTCTTATTAATATCCCAAACCACGACCGAACCGCAATCCCTTCCACCAAGTGACAACAAATACTCATCTCGTCGAGAGAAAGCCACCGCTTCAACTCGAACCTTATGCACTTCGTGTTTAATCAAAGCCACATGATTGTAGAAATCCCATAATATCACTGACGCCTGAAAGCGTGCATAAATAATATTGTATAATACATAATTGAAAGGTATCGTACTTTGAATCCTATGTGATTGATTTGTCCGGATGCAACATATTTCCCACTTCTCGAAACATCTATTGCTGTTATCGTGTTCGTGTGGCCGGCGAGGAAAAATTGCTCATTGGTATTAGCATTCTTTATCGTCACTTTATTGCCCATCGGATAGATTAAATGGATTCCATCCGGATGTATCCGAAGACCCCTTATAGTATTTCCTGTTCGAGGAATTTAATTAAAAATAGAATATTAAATAGGAGATCAAGGAATTTTAAAAGAAATGTGAAGAACTTGCCATCGAATCCGACACTAGCATGCAGCTGCAGCAACGATACGGATCCATCTAGTTCTGCAGGGCATTCAGCTTCCATAACTGTAGTATTATATATATAAAATAGCAATAAATCTGTACAAAATTGTATTAGCTGAAATGACGACTGTAATAACTTGTTTAAAAATGGCGCATAGAATCCATGGTAACAAGAACCATCGTACCACTTTGTGAATGGTAACCCTACACCAATACCATCAATGTTCTCTTTTTACTTGTTCACAGTTTTCAGGAAACTATTGGATATCATGCGAAACACTCTTTGATTATATATGAAAAAAAACATTACAAACTTTCATTTTGTGTACATTAGAAGTTTAAATTATATAAAATTAATACGTGGAAACAAATATAAGTAAATTGAAGCCTTGTTAGTAACTCTTTCATCATAAGCAAATATAAATCTGTTAATATATTAGATTAATTTCAAATTCCATGGCATTATAATTAAATTTTAGTTCTCTGAAAATAGAACAGTGAAAAACTAAACTCTGAAAAACAAATTATACCATAGTCAATAATCATCATTCAAATAAATTAAAATTGTTTACCTATAACCAACGGCTATAAACCAAATAATATTTTCTGCTATTAATTTTTCATAGTTTTTCGGTCAACAAAATATAGATATAGATATACTCATAGTTTTAGGCATTCTTCAGTATTTCCTAAGCATATATAAATACTGGTGACCTTTGATGAATAGACAAAGCAACGCTGATTTTTCTAATTTATAAAATTTTGTGCTCAAGCGCATAAAATTATATTATTCAAAGTTGTAAACAAACAACCTTCATTTATTGAATGTTCTAGTGTAATGACTGTTATTCAAATTAATTAATTTGTTAATGTTTGTTGAAAATAGTAATAAACAGATATGGAAAGAATAATCTTAATCTGTACTTTCCGATGTTTTGTTTTTTATTTACACATAATTATGTTTAGTATCCAAATAGTTGCCTTAATTATACTTTTTGTGGATATAATTTATTAGTGTCGTTAAAATAAATTTACTGCCTCTTATTAATAACACCATTTAAATACGTTAACAAACAATTTGGGTAACGAACATCCTTCTTAAACATATGTTCGTTATTCGAACGAACTGTGTACTTTTATAGTAGCTATTTACATGATATAGGCAATTGTATTTGCTTAACTGCCTTCTACCAAAACACATTTAAAATTGAGGTTATAATTGATTGTTTATAGTTAATCGAAATGGCTCTTTGCGAAGCAGAAAAAACATTTATATTACATAGTGTCGATGTAAGTATTCATAATTATTTCATGACTCAATTTTTTAATTCTTTTCTTTATGATTTTAAGGAAAATTTTCGAATTGATGGCAGGCAAAGAGGTGACTATCGACCAATGGAATTGGAAACAAACATTGTTGCTCCTTCATTTGGTTCTGCTAGACTTAGATTAGCGAACACTGATGTACTGGTTTCAGTTAAATTAGAGATTGATTCACCAACTTTAGAACAACCAAAATTGGGAAAAATTGAATTTTTTGTTGATTGGTATGTAGATTCATCATTAATTTCTTACATTAATGTAAATTCTATTGCAGTTCAGCTAATGCTACACCAGATTTTGAAGGAAGAGGTGGAGATAATTTAGCAACTGAGATTTCAAATTGTTTATCATCTGCATATAAATCAAGTACAGCATTTGATGCTGGAAAATTGTGTATTCTGAAGGGATCAAAATGCTGGAAGCTGTATGTCGATATATTACTATTAGAATGTGGGGGAAACTTGTATGATGCAGTTTCTCTGGCAGTAAAAGCTGCTTTGTGGGATACAAGGATCCCATTAGTAAAGTCTGTTGTTGTTGATGGCAACAAAGTTGATATGGAAGTGTCAGATGAATTATTTGACTGTGAAAGGTTGGATGTAACAGGCGCTCCAATAATGGTAAAATTTCTAGTATAAAAAAACTTTATTTGAAATATACAAAAATACTTATTTTAGGTTACAGTTTGTAAAATTGGTGACCAATGTATTGTTGATCCAACAACTGCAGAAGAGCATTGCTCTGGAGGTTCTGTAGTGGTGGCAGTTTCTAAATCAAATTTTAGCACTATACTGCAAACAGGTGGAGGATCCTTGCATCCAACAACACTTTTAGAGAGTTTAAAATTGGGTCAAACAGTGGCTCAAAGATTAGATTCAACACTAATAAACACTTTGAAGCAAATTAATGATAATTCTACAGACGTTGGCTTCTTAAAATAAAATTATACAAAAGCCTATTTTTACAATAAATAAATTTAACTCAACTTCTTATTCAATAATCCTTCTATCACCTTGTGCAATTCCTGCAGTTCCTCTTCTCTGTGCTTGTTCAAGTTGTTATTCCATAGCTTCAAGTATTGTGTGAATTGTTCAAATCTAATTTTGAAAAATTGGTCTAAAGTCAGTGCAAACTCTGGCTGTTTCATGCTTGCGAATGTACAATTCTTTGAATGTTTGTAATGTTCATCCCATGGATCATCCTCTGCTTCCCAGCCGTCCAAAGTTTTATTACATAGAAAACATTTCACAACATCTGGTTCACCTCTATGACCAATAAAGTAGAAACCAGCTTCTGCCATCTATAAATATTTCTTACTAGAGTTCATATAATAAAGAATCACTTAAATATTACTACCTTTGCTGCATTGCATACTTCATTATCTTTAAAAATCCAGTTTTTGAATGTTTTTAACCTTTCCTCTTCATAAAACATGGTCATATGATGTTTAAGATCAGCCGACTAAAAATAAAACTGTTATTATGATTCTAGAACAACAAAAAGCTCAAATACCATTATAAAGTCAATACTTTAAAGAACAAATACACAAACTAAATATGGAAAAAAATGACGGTTACAATTGGTTACAATCGTTCACAACTAAATTTAAAAAAACCAATCTTGCAACTGTTGAAAACAGAAATGTCTCTAGTGTTGGGGTATTTTATTTCGCCGTTATTTTTTCCCGCTCAATTTGTAATTTACCACTACCGCCGTCTCTATATCCTCTGGCAGCACTTGGATTTCCTGGAATTGGTGCAGGTTAAAATTGAGTTATTCGTTGATATTTTTAAGGACCAGTATATGTCATCATTACCGGTGAAGTCTTAAAAGTTCTTTTGTACTTATCTATTGTGCGGTTTACTATAGCATAGATTTTGAGTGCTTGTAATTACGGAAAATGGATTTTCCGTATAGAGTAGAATATGCTAAAAGCAGTAGAGCATCATGTCGTGCCTGTAAGTCTTCTATTGAGAAAGAAACGCTGAGGCTGGCTGCCATGGTCCAATCTTCAAAGTTTGATGGAAGAACACCTCAATGGTATCACTTTAAATGCTTTTTTACCAAACAGAGACCTAAGGTTTGTGATGACATTGAAAACTTTGAGGATATAAGATGGGAAGATCAGGAAAAAATTAAGGAGACAATCAGTATGTAATAATCAATCTAAAGCCAGACAATGTAATATATATATGCAATATTCTAGAAAATTTGGGGTCAGTTATTGTGCCAACTGGTAAAGGTAAAAAACGTGGAGCTTCAGACAATGGAGCATTGAATGATTTTACCTTGGAATATTCCAAGTCTAGTCGAGCCATGTGCAGAGGATGTCAGCAAAAAATAATGAAAGATGATGTAAAGTTTCTCATAATTATATTATTGCAACAAAAATACTTAAAAATATTAAATTATGTAGGTAAGAATCTCTAAAAAGGATTTTGAATCAGAAGCAGCAAAAAAATATAATGGCCAAGATATGTGGCATCACTTGACATGCTTTGCAAAATTAAGGTCAGAACTTGGGTATTTTGAATGTGGAGATAAATTGCCTGGTTTCAAATCAATGAAGAAATCTGACCAAGCTGAAGTTATTAAAGAAATTCCGTTAGTTACATTATAAATATTAATTTCAACATTCAATTAAATTATTTTATTTTAGAGCAATCAAGCAAGAGAATGGAGGAGAAGTTAAAAAAGTAAAAAAAGAAGAGGAGGATCCACTTGACAAAGAGTTGATTAAGCAAAATAAAAAAATGTACATGTACAAAGATGAATTGAAGAACCACTTGAAGAAAACTGAGATGCAACTTTTATTAGAAGAAAATAATCAAGCTATTCCACCTGGTGAAGCAGAGATATTGAATAGATTATCAGATATCATGACTTTTGGTGCATTACTGCAATGCTCAGAGTGCAAAGATGGTCAACTGGTTTTCAATAAAGATGGATATTATTGTCAAGGCGACGCAACAGAGTGGGCAAAATGCAGTGGATTTTCTGAACAGCCAAAACGTAAGAAGTTCGTTGTTCCAGATCAATTGGCAGAAAAATATTCTTTCTTGAAGAAATACCATTGTTCTGTTAAGCATCGCATCTTTAAAAAAGTTGCTCCTACAGCGAAAGTCGTTAAAAAAGATGTAGATGAAGTAGACTATAAACCTAAAGTTCATAGAGAAGTACCAGCACTCTATGACATGCAGTTCATACTTGAAGTAAAGAAAAATAAAGAAACGTTAAAGAAGGAAATCATGAATCTTGGTGGAAGTGTTGTCACAAAAATTAGTGAGAAAATAATGGCTGTTATTTCAACTGCTGATCAGGTAGAGAAAATGGGATCACGAATGTGTACTATCAAGGAAGTAGATATTCAAGTAGTATCTTCGGATTTCGTTAAAATGGCTAAAGAATATAGAGGACGCATTCCTGAATTAATTTTAAAGAAAAGTATTTGTGATTGGGGATCAGATCCCACAGCAAGATTGCCAGAAGAACCTTCTGTTAGTTATAAATCAAAATCAAAAAGTATGTATGCTAAATCTGGGCCTAGTACGGTTAAATTGAAATTGAAAGGTGGTACTGCCGTCGATCCCGAATCTAAACTGGACCACAAAGCGCATGTCTACCAAGAAGGCCAAGATAAATACACAGTTATATTAGGATTAACTGACATACAGAAAAATAAAAACAGTTTCTATAAGTTGCAACTTTTGGAAGCTGACAATCGAAATCAGTATTGGCTGTTTAGGTCGTGGGGTCGCATAGGCACAAACATTGGGGGTACTAAGGTTGAGCCACATAACTCATTGCATGATGCCATGCAAGCATTCGTAGATTTATATGAAGAGAAAACTGGTAATGAATGGGAGTACAGACATGAGTTTACGAAGGTGCCCGGACGCATGTATCCAATTGACGTGGATTACGAAGATGAAGATAATAAAATGGACATAACAAATCAAATCGAATCTAAATTGCCATCGCCTGTTCAGAAGTTGATGCAATTAATTTTTAACGTAAAAATAATGAAAGATTTGATGTTGGAGTTCGAATTGGATACCGATAAAATGCCACTAGGTAAATTGAGTGTAAATCAAATGAAGAAAGCCTTTGACGTTTTGTCTGAACTACAACAACTAATTGAGAAAAAAAGTTCAAAGACGAAGTTAATAGATGCTTCAAACAGATTCTATACTTACGTACCACACTCGTTTGGTATCCAGGAATTACCAGTTATTCAAAGCGAGGAACAAATTCGACAGAAAACCGAAATGATCGAGAATTTGATGGAGGTTGAGTTTGCATACAATTTAATGAAATCATCTAATTCTGGTATTGATGGCCATTACGCAGAATTGAATACGGAAATTGGCGTGTTAGCTCGTGACAGTGAAGAGTTCAAGACCATCGAGAAGTATGTTCAAAATACTCATGCTGCCACTCACAACACCTATGAATTGGAGATCATGGAAATATTTACGGTTAAGAGGAGTGGCGAAGAAAAGAGATTTAAACCTTTCAAGAAGATGCACAATAGGCAGCTCCTGTGGCACGGTTCTCGAGTTACAAATTTCGCGGGTATCCTTAAGCAAGGATTACGTATTGCTCCACCCAACGCACCAACTACCGGCTACATGTTCGGTAAAGGTATTTACTTTGCAGACATGGTTTCGAAGTCTGCGAACTATTGTTGTACTATGGCTAAGAATCCAACTGGTCTTTTACTGTTATGCGACGTAGCATTGGGAAATGTAAGTGTTCTGAGTTATATATCATTTTTATTTAACATTATTAACTGTTTTAATTATATTTTAGATGTATGAACGTTCGAAAGCAGATTATATCCAGAAATTACCGGCGGGCAAGCACAGTTGCAAAGGTGTTGGTAGTACTTATCCCGACGAAAAAGAGAAAATAAAGATGGGAGATGTTGATGTGCCTTTAGGCAAACCTGTTAACGATACTAAACTAAAGAGCGATTTACTTTATAATGAATTTATTGTATATGATATTGCTCAAGTAAATGTTAAATACTTGCTACAATTGAATTTCAAATACAAATTTTAAGTTTTGTCTTCAATTACAGATTTTAATCACATAAAAACCATTTTGAATTATTTTTGTATTGTATTACTATTATGTTTAAAATAGAATTAAAAAGTTATGTTGATATTAGTCCGTAATTATTTTTGTTTGACTTGTTCTGTAGTTGTAGTTCTGTAGTTGCTTTTAAATACACGTTTCAATATTTTTGTTAACTTTTCTTTTTCTTTATTTCCTTTCATTTAATTAAATCCAATATTAAATTTTTGTACTATCTGGGTAGAAAGACCTTGATCGTTGGCCCTTTGGCCTAATTGAGACTAATAAAGATGTTGAAATAAATAAAAATATAAAATTATATTACAATAGACAAAACTTTTCATTGTACACCAGTACTATTTTACTATGAATCAAATAATATAATTTATTAGCCAGTTATAAAAACAAAATATAGTTCTAAACATAATAATATAAAAAGAAAAAGCTGGCCAAGGGGCTATCGACCATTGGTCTTACCGCCCATGAATATTATGTACAATGTACAAATTAAATTAACAAGAAGATAAAAAAATCATTATATAAAAAAGGCAGCCTCTGGGAAAGGGAAAAGACATAATAATAGTGATAATAGATACTGGAATAGGGTTAGTCTAGGATACTTACATTTAGGAGGGGTTCATGGATCTCGTGGGATACAAAATTTGAAGAGAGAAGATAAATTGGAGTCTTTTGAGATGCATTTAAGGGAGGGGTATCTATTGAGGACTGGTTTTTGGTTTTGGAATAGAGGAGGTCATTCGGAGGGTTAAGGATTATGGAACGGGTTGTTTGCATGGCGGATCCTGGTGAGGATACGGAAAGACTTTTCAGAACAAGGTTTCGGCATTGGGATGAATGAACCATAATTCTAGAAATAAAAGATATAAGAGAAAATAGGATTTTATTATTTCTTTTATCAGTTACTGTTATGAATTTCAATTAATTTCAATTTTAAAAATGTTTTTATTTTTATATTTGATGGGTTGATGGATTTTGAGGGATACAAAATTTGGAGAGATGATAAATTTGAGTCTTTTGAGATGAATTTAAGGGATGAAACTAAAATAATTAGGAAAAAAACGGATTAGGTTGAAGAAAACTAACAAATATAAACGAACCAATATAATTACAGTAAAACAAAGTTTGATCCCAGGATTATAATACTATGAAAGCTTCTTTAAAGAGTGGTAAAAGATTTCATTGATTTCTTATTTTGTTAATAAAAGTACATTTATAATAAGTACAATTATCGGAGAAGTTAGAAAAGCAAATACTCGAAATAAAAAAGTGAGACTATAATATTTATTTGTTGATATGAGAGAATTTCAATAGCAGCTGATAAACAATCAATCAAATTAACATACATAAATAATAAAACATTAAACAATTAACAACACTGCCGTTGAAATATTGTCAGCATAAAATTCCTTTTTATTATTCCCAAAAAAGAATATAAAATAATAATAGAAATAACGCAAGAAATAAAGAACAAAAATAAAAAACAGAGTTTTAATTACAATGGACGGTCTTGATATAATCAATAAAAAATATAGAAACACATACACATATATTGCAAACATAATGAAAAAAAAAACATATTCTAAATAATGTATATTAAATAAAATAAAATGATCAACGTTCTTAAGTTAATGGAATGTTCGTTCCCTTTCCTAATTCAAGCTGCTTTTCCATTCATGTGGGTATCTGTGTATTGATTGATCATAAATTTCTAAATATGTATATTTTTTTTTGTATCTCAATGTTAATCTCTCTAGTAAAAGTAATAATACACATATATATTACAATCTATCTACGTTATATATTTACATAATCTTACACATATATTGGAAGAATTTGGGTCTTGCTAAATTGAATCAATCAAGTGAAGTAAATTTTATTCTTTTTTAATATTCTGTTTTATTTTTTCATTTCTTAATGGCACTTTTCTCAATATCCGATTCAACTTCTACCTGCATACTTAGCAGGTTTGCCGTGTGTACAAAAATACCTCTGATATAGTGTTGATACTTCATATTTGAAGAGCCGAAGTTCTCGATGATATCGACAATTGTGCACTTAAACTATTTCAAGAAAATAGAATTCCCCAAATTACACGAACGAAACGAAATTTTGTTACATCACCACAAACATTTTGAAAATAAGTCAATAACAATATCATATATTTATATAAAAACTAATCTTTTTTTACATTCGTCGTCATTAAAACTAATAAATAATACAAAATATTCAATAAAACCTTTTCATTCGTATTAAACACAACATATTGAGAAAAAAAATATAATAGAGTGAGGAATAGACAGAAGTAGTAGACATAGAGTGTGTGTAATCTCTGTTTCAGTAATAATATTGTTTTATAATTAATAATAATAATAAATTCAATCACTTTTTAATATATGTTAGTACTAACCAGTATAAATAGCTTAATGATAGTTTAGGTTTATATCAGCAGTCTTCTTCTACTAATTTTTGAGTGTCCTTGCCAGTGTCAGCCGATGGATCTAGTTCGCGGTGTCTGATGTTTATCTGCGGCGATGATCTATGTATTACACTGGAGGGTGCAAGAATCGCACTCGGGGGTTCTGTGAACGTATCACTTTTCGATTTGGCTACATCAACAGGAACTTCATATAACGCTGTAAATATAAGAAATACATAATGAAATACTAAAATTCTACAAATAAACATAATGATTACCTGAACTTCCATTGCCAGTTGTATCTGGATTATTTTGGACAGCATCGTACATCGGATTATGGAAATCTCGATTCTTGTTACTAATTGGATCTAAACTGTACGCCACATCCAGAGGTTCAACACCGCCGGTCCCGTTGCTGTTGAAAGTATTTGGTCCGAATTCAACGTTCGTGCCTTGCCTGAATGATACAGTTTGGCTACTAGATAAGCTGCCCAATCCAGAACCCTTTCCGCTATAATAAAGTAATAATATTTAACATAAATCAATTTAACAAACAACATGATATGGATACTTACAATGGCCTCTTTCTTAAGTAGAACCAAACGCCGGTAGCCGCACCGATCACAAGTAAAATTACCAAGATTGGGATGAGAATGGTTGCTGTATTTGACCCGCCCGGATTTCTGCTGTGAGCAGTGTGAATCTCGCAGAATTCGCCGAGGAAGTTTTCTTGACATTCGCACACTAGTTTGTCCTCCTTTTCTCTGCAGAGACCACCGTTCAGACATGTACATATTTTTGGAAGTGACCTAGGTTTTTCACTTCCGGCATCGCAGATGATTTCGGCTTTTCCGCGGTGAGGAATCAGAGACGGTGAATCAGGACACAAACACCTGTAACCATTGGGAACGAGCAAACACAAGTGGGAACATTCAACGGACCCGCATGGGTTCTTTATCGAGGTATTGTAACGCAAATCATGGTATACTGGAATAAAATAAAAACATATTAAGATATAAAATAATTAGTTTCGGTATTAATGTTATACCTTTGACGCCTGAAGGATTGACCAAATCGCGTTGTATGACAACGGCGACGCCTCTTCCAAATTTGTCTTGCCTCAAAAGTTCACCAGTGTCTTTAGCTACCCAGAATAAACTGGATTCGAAGACGTCCAAGGAAATAGGATGTTTCAAGTTTTCTCCTTTAATTATTGTCTTCCTATTGGTTCCATCATATTTCATGGTCTCAATTGTATTCAATTTAGTGTCTACCCAGTACAAGGTGTGATCCATTGTGTAATCTACAGCTAGACCGGTTGGATGTCTTATATTTTCAGTTACTAACGGTCTTCGTTTAGAGCCATCCATCCAAGACACTTCAATCTTTGGAGCCGAACCGCCATCTGTCCAGAACATACGTCCCAATTGTGGGTCGACAACCAGGGAAGTTGGACTTTCCAAACCAACGTTCACTACAGATCTGCGATATCTACCATCAGTTTTGGCCACTAGCACTTTGCCTTTAGGTTTAGAGCCAGCTCTATCAATTTCTGTCCAATATAGATTATCACCAATCCAATCAACGGCTACAGCAGTTGGTTTCGAATTACCTTTCATTTCTAAATCTTGTGCATAACCAGTTTTCACTTGTCCATTCAAAGCGTTCACCATATACGATCGTTTTATTGTTTTATCGTAGCTGTCAGCCCAGAAGATAATCTTAGATAATGGGTTATAATCTAAAGCTTCAATGCGTTTCTCTTCGCTAATAACATCGATTTCTTCCCGTTCTTTCAAAGTGTATGCTCTAATTTCTGGACCGTTTGCAAAAAGCAAGGTGATTTCATTTTCTTCAGCTTTGCAAACACCGGATTGCCCATCGGATAGTTTGAAACCGTCGTGGCAAGCGCAACTGTAGGTACCATTCAAATTAGTACAAAGTTGCGAGCAGTGGTGTGCACCGGTCGCGCATTCATCAACATCCAGACATTTCTTCGGATTCTCTTTGGAAATAATATATCCAGAATTGCAATTGCAAATGTAACCACCGTCCATGGTAAGGTTCATGCATGAATGTTCGCATCCACCTCTATTGTTGAAGGAACATGTATTATTATGATGGCATCCCAATTCATCAGATCTGTCACCGCAGTCATCGGCTAAATCACAGACTTGAATTCTATCTATACATTTCTTATTTGCGCATTGGTATTGACTGAAGGAATTGCAAGGCTTTATTTTTGTAGCACACATCGTCATATTATTTTCATCGGAACCGTCACCACAATTGTCGATTCCGTCGCAAAGCTGGTATCGTGGTACGCATCTATGATTTGCACATTGGAATCTCCTCAAAGCATCGCAGTTAAAGTTAGTGCACAAAGCCGGAGTCTCATCAGATGCATCGCCACAATCATCTGCACCGTCGCAAAGATCAGCTTGACTGATACACAGTCTATTGTCACATTGGAATCTAGACTCGGGGCAGTATCTGCCTCCTGGGTATCTTGGTGGGCAGTTCATTTCATCGGACATATCTCTGCAGTCTCGGTCACCATCACACCTGAAGTACGATGCAATACAATGGCCCGAAGCGCATTGGAATGTTCCGTTTTTGCATTGGAATCCGCTGCAACCGATCTCATCTGAGTTGTCACCGCAATCATCTTCATGATCGCATCTCCAGCGTGTTGAAATGCATTTTCCATTATTACAACGGAATTCAGATTCAGAACATTCCCTATAATTTCCTTTGCAGAGGGCATCGGTCTCATCACTTCCATCGCCGCAATCATCAGCAAAATCGCAAGTCCACTGTTTAGGAACGCATCTGTTATTTGCGCATTTATAGTCTGTTTCAACATTGCAGGATGGACAGTTCTGAGGCAATTCATCGGATCCATCTCTGCAATCATCTTTACCATCGCAGAAAAGCCATTTTGGAATGCATCTGTAATTGGATTTGCCTGGACAACGCTGCCATCCAGTTGTGCAGTTCTTCTGTCGGCACATGTATGCTGGTTCATCGGAATCATCTCCGCAGTCATTATCAAAGTCGCACATCCACAATTTGGGAATGCATTTGCCATTTCTACATTGGAATTCTGTATCCTTGTCGCATTTCCTGTTGCTGCAAATCTGCGGATCTTCATCTGAACCGTCTTTGCAATCAGCGTCGCCATCACATTTCCAGCTATCCAATATACAACGGCCGTTCGTCCTGCATTTGAATTCCAATACAGGGCAAGGCAAATTACAGTTTTGTTCATCTGATCCGTCCCCACAATCATTAGTTCCATCGCAAATAGTTGCTGATGGTGTACAATTTCCATTCTTGCATTGGAAGGTGCCGGCGCGACATTGCCTGGGTGGACAAGTCGATGGTTCGTCTGAGCCGTCCTTACAGTCTTTTTCGCCATCACATCTACAAAATATGTGGAGTTAATATATGCTAGAACAATATTTTGAAATTACTTACTGCCAGAACCATGGAATACACTTCTCATCGCTACCGCCGCATCTCCACTGACCAGTTGTACAATTTGCAATGCAAGTTTTGTGATCTTCAGCTAGATAGAATTGATTTGGACACTCGCATTTATAACTAGTAGCACCTTCTTCGCCATACCCTTCGATATTCAAATAACTACTTTCTAATGGTGGAGCAACCAAACACAAATGCGAACAACCACCATTATTGATGCCGCATGGATTAGTGTAGGGCAATTGCCTTAGTTTGTGGTAAACGTGAAGATCGTACGGCCTATGCGTTGTTTGTCTGAGAACGGTCAGGTCTTTGCCAGTAAACTTATTTGCACGAGAGATCGCCTTCAGATTCCAATCAGAGAAATAAATAAAGTCATCGAAAACGCTTAAAGCAAATACGTGCGGCACTGCACTTCCTGATAGAACTATATGCCTATGTCTACCCTCTAAATCGGTAGATGCGATGTAATCCAAATGAGCATCCGCAAAATAAATACGGTCGGTGAAATAGTCAATGGTTAATGCATTTGGCCAAGCGATGTCGTTCTCCCAAGTTAAAATTCTCGTAAAATTAGACCCGTCCATACCTATTTTACCGATATACGCTTGCAAATGCCAGGACGAAAAGTATAGGTAACCAGTTCCTGGGTGCAAGACTAGGGCTCGTGGATCGGCAATGCCAGTTTTCAAAGTCTTTCTCCAAGTTCCGTTTAGTTCCGCTACATCCAAGTTCTTAGAATGTCTATCTAACCAGTAAATTTTGCGGCCGACCCAATCAACGCCCATTCCTTCTAATCCATGGGAGTCGTGTCTGATAATCGGTTCTTTATCACCGTTGCCGTCAATAGATGAACGGAATATAGTTTTTGCTGTCACATCGCTGAAATAGAACTTCTGGTCTTGGTAGTCGTAATCAATAGCAACAACGTTCATGAGATCTTGATGAACTAAATTATATTGGTGTGCATCTGCGGACATATTTCTCACGTAGTACTTATTCGTGAAGATAACCCAAGGTTCGGTTGCGTCTTTCCGTTTACAAGTGTGTTTATCGATTTGTCTTTCATAATATTCTTCATTGCATTTACAGTAGTATCCACCAGGAGTATTTGAGCAGTGCTGTGAGCATACCTCTGGGGTTTCTACGCATTCGTTAATATCTGCACAAGCCTTTCCATCGGGTAATAATCTAAACAAAAATATGCATATTATATTAAGTATTGAATATTTTAAAATTTCAAAAGTAACTTACTTGTATCCTTGATTACATTCGCAGTAGAAACCTGTAGGTGTATCCACGCACTTATGTCCGCATTGATGGAGTTCTACTTTAGCGCATTCATCTACATTGCAATGCAGTGGTTCATCTGATTCATCGGTACAGTCTGCCACTTTATTACAAACTAACTGGTAGTCAATACATTGACCATTGTTACATGTGAATTGTCCAGGGGTAACACAAGTGCTATTTTCCTTTTCTATAAATTTAAATAAATATTATATTTACAAATGATTGATCGTCAACAAGAAATAAATACTTACTGCAACCAACTTCATCAGAATGATCACCGCAGTCGTCTTCTCCATCACACCTGTACTGGTTTCTGATACACTTAAAGTTCTGACAAGTGAATTCGTTAGTCGAACAAGTTTTATATTTAGAGGCGCACTCTTTTCCTTCATCAGTACCATCGCCGCAATCATTGTCATGATCACATAACCAACCCTAGACAAAAATGGTCATTAATAAATGTATTCAATTTATATATGTATCATATATTACCTTATTGATACATCTTCCATTGGCGCAAGTGAATTGATCTTCGGAACAATTTACAGGTTTGGCGCAATTATGTAACGTTGTATTCTCATCAGCTCCATCAACGCAATCTGGATCACCGTCGCACAACCATTTCCTTGGTATACACTGAGATCTTCCCCAAGCTTTATTGGCTTCACACGTGAACTCGTTCTCATCGTCACATCTTCTGTCATCTTAATTGAGAAAGATAATGGATATAAATTTAACTCGAACCCAGATATATCTTATACTCACTGCATTGATGTCTAACATCTTCGTCACTGTTGTCTAAGCAATCGTTATCGCCGTCGCAGATGTATATTCTAGGTACGCAATTTCCGTTATCACATGTGAAAAGATCCCCGAAGCAAGTACGGCCTTCGCTCTTGCAGTATTCTGGAGGTTCATCAGCTCCATCACCACAATCATCGTCACCATCGCAATACCTATATTAAAAAACATTATCAAGTCTCTCGTATTTTACAAGACAAAATTGTTTAAAAGGATAAACTACTTACCAGGTTGCTGGAATGCACCTATGATTTGGACATCTAAAACTGTTTTGCGGACAAGTTCTCTGAGCGCAATGTAAAAGATTTTCATCGGAATTATCACCGCAATCATTATCACCATCGCAAAGCCAGTAAGGTTCGACGCATATGTTGGTGTTATCGCATTTCAAGTGATTTGCCGGACACGTTGTATTATTTGGACATCTCTCATGGGTTTCATCCGATGTAACATTATCCTTGCAATCGTTAACACCATTACAAACCTGATAACAAAATTGTATAATTAAAACATTTCTATATTTTTGTCGTTTACATTAATTACCTGTGCCATAGGAATGCATCTATGATTTGCGCAAGTGAATTCTCCATCAGCACAAGGAGGATATTCGCATTCTTTTTCATCGGAACCATCCTTGCAGTCGTTTTCGTGATCGCATTTCCATGATTTGAATATGCAACGACCGTTCTCGCACCTAAATTCGTTTGGAGAACATGAATGGAATGCTGGAAAGTATGAAAGGTCGTTATTGAAAACATTCATTACTTAAAATATTAGGATGCTTACAGCAATAATTGGTATCTTCGTCGCTGTTATCGCCACAGTCATCTTCGCCATCGCAAGACCACATTCTTGAGATGCATTTACCGTTAGCGCAATAAAATTTGGTCGAATCACAGGTAAAGTTCTTAGGCACGCACATCCTTCCTTCATTCACCAATTTTGTGTTATCATCACATTTACACTCTGCCGTGCCGTTTGGTCCTGGATGACAACTTTGAGCACATCCACCATTATTGATGCGGCATGGATTGATGGTACACCTTTGTCTATCTGGTGAAAATATGTGAATATCTCTTGGACTGTCCTCAAGACGCTTAACCATTTCCATCATATTGGCTCCAGTATGTTTCTCGGCGCGATAAACTCCTCGTAATTGTAAGTCCGTCCAATATATGTATTTTCCAAAAACTGTGATCGAAAATGGATAAATCGTTGCAGACACGAGAATCTCCCTATTCTGTCCATTTAAATCTGATCTTTCAATCTTTTCACGAACGGCGTCCGTCCAATATAACATTTGATCTTCATAGTCAATTGCTAATCCAGACGGTTGCGCTAAGTTCTTATCTACGATGACTTTTTTCAAGGAGCCAGCCATGGTAGTTCTTAAAATTTTTCCTGATGTACCGAATTTTCCCCAATCGGTAAAGAAAAGAGTTCCATTGCAAGGATCAATCACGATTGCTCTAGGTCTTTCAACTCGAGCAATCATCACTAAATCAGAGCCGTCCAGATTCATAGCGTAAATGCTATGATTTGAAGAGTCAGTCCAGTAGACCTTTCTTTGGGTCCAGTCATAAGCAATTCCTTCTGGGTTTATTCCTTTGTTAATAATATTTGTTATGGCATCTGTTGACGGATTATTTGAGGACATCGAAGCAATTCTAGCCCACGGTCTTATTTGAGTGAAGAGCAGAGTATGATCCATGTAGTCAAAATCTATTCCTACTACGTTAGTCAAATTGGAAATTGGTTTAAACGGTAACGAAGTCTGTTTCGGATCCAAATTAATGGCCCTGATCTCAGTTCTTGTCGTGAATACTAAATATTCATTAACAAACTCACATTTTCTACCATCAGCAGCTAATTTTCCGGTCGCACAATCACATTTGTAATTAACTCGGTTTAAGCTTGTTACGTCTTGTGGGAATGAAAAACATAATTGTTCGCATCCGCCGTTTCCTAATCTGACACAGGGATTTGTATCTTCTTGAGGTTGATTACTTATATCGAAAATTGCTATATCTCTTAATTTTGGTAGATTTGTTCGCACCTTAGTTGGTAAAGTATTGTTGTCAAATAATTTAGATGCCTTATATACAGTTTGAAGATTCCTGTCCACCCAATAGACATCACCCATATGAACAGCAATGCCCATGGGATTTGGCAAATTACGTCTGATTACTTGCCTATTTCCTCCAGTATAAGATATTTTCTGAATGGTATCCAATTTCGAGTCAACCCAATAAACATCGTGGGTCAACATATCGATGGCCAAATCTCTAGGAATCATAATGCCTGAAGTAACAACAGGTACCCAATTACTTCCATCCAGATTTGCTTTACCAATTCTAGGATATTGTCCATAATCGATCCAATATAAAATTCTCTTTGACGGATTCACTGCCAACTCTCTTGGAGAATCAGTTGTTGTTTTAACTAGTACTTTACGATTGCTTCCATCGAGCCAACAGACTTCCAAGTAATTTTCATGTGGAAATACGTTCGTGAAATAGAGATTTCCTGCGACCCAATCGATAGCTAATCCACGAATGCCATTGCTTCCAATACCCTCGCGAATTATGGGTTGAAGTTCTGAGCCGTTTGGTCGGATTCTGAAGATTCCATTCCAAGTACCTCTATTAAATTCGACCCAGTATATCCAGTTTTCTGCATAATGAACATCAACATGCAAGATATGATGACCAGCGCCAGAAATAGGAACCATAGCTTCTGAACTATCCTTCAAACTGAATCCTCTGATCATGTCCAACTGTGCCACAACCGGGAATGTTTTGTAAGGACTACAGTTAATTTCATTTTCTTTCTTGTATCCTACACTGCAGGCGCATACTCTAGTTCTTGCTTCACTTGGTAGACAGATCTGATCACATCCGCCGTTATTTTGCAAGCACGGGTGATCAACAAATTGCCTCTTTTTAAATATAGTGAAGGTTTTCAGATCTGGTTCATTTTCTAAGATAACTCTCGGGTTATTGCCTTGAGGCAAATCCACGCGAACTAATGTTTCATATGATGGATCCAAATAATACAATCTACTATCCAATACACCTAGAGCTTTGGGTCTTGCTATATTATTGTATTCAGAAAGAACATTTCTTCGGCCATTTCCATAAACGTCAATTGCTACTACCAAAGGTGGATATTGAATGCTGAAGTATATTATCTTCTTTTCTATATCGATTACGATATCATCCGGAGTTTCGATATTATCTACTAAAACTATGGAGTTAGATCCATCCATGTTGACTTTGCCAATTTTCGGTGGAACACCGTAGCCGCCGGCATCAGCCCAATAAACTTTACCGTCCATTGGGTCCAAACAAATTGATCGTGGATGAGCGACCGAGGTTTTATTTCCGTCATTCGCCAAAATAATGGCTCTATGTTTTACTTTGCCGTCAACACGAATAACTTCCAAATTGCTAGCGATTCGATTTCCAATGAACAAATTCCTGCCAAGCCAATCGAATGCAATGGTCGATGGAGAACCGACAATTCCACTGTTGATGCCCAAGAATTGTGTTTTATTGCCGCCTCCGTACGGAGTTGTATAAATTGTGCAGTTTTCGTCGTCGTCGTTCTTCCCTTCGAGCCAATAAACAGTATCTGATTTTCTATCGTAATCTATTTGAATTCCGTTCTCGATTCCAACGATGGCTGTAAGATATCCAGCGGTTTGGTCTCCAGGCGTAAGAGAAACGTCAATGATCTGTGCTCCTTTCATCACCATCAAGAACGAACTTTCTTCTTCCATACAACCTCCTTTATCAGTTAACCTGAATCCAGCTTTGCATTTGCATGTGTAGCCAGTTGAAGAACTTGGGGATAATAAGCAGATGTGCTGGCAAGGTGCGTTTTGGCAAGAATTTTCTGAGATAGGTTGCAACGATGGATGGTGCACATGGATACTAAGCGGTTGAGATATTAGATGGGACACAACCGTTTGATTATTTCCTTTGAATTTATGAGCCGAGAGTACGCGGTTCAATTGTCGATCAGTCCAATATAACGTGTCTTCGAAGAGAGTTAAGGAGTGCGGATGCAATAAATAATGGCTACCAGCCAAAACCTGCTGCCTTCCTGTACCGTTGTAGTAACAGAAATCGATGAAATCCAGTTTTGAATCGGCGAAATAAATTCTTTGGTTTGCTGTATCCAGGGTTAGTCCGTTTGGCCAATAAATTTTGGTACTTATGACAGTGGATCTGTTAGTTCCGTCCATTCCAATACGTTCGATCCTAGGATTTTCTCCCCAGTCAGTCCAGAATAACCAACGAGCACTGTAAACATATTTCATAATTTAGATGTATTTTATTTTAATTTAATTTTAAATTAATTACCCTGGGCTTGGATCTAAGCACATTCCTCTTGGCTGTGTTATGTTTTCCTTGACTAACACGATTCTGTTAGAACCGTTCTCTCTAGCAACTTCAATGGTGTTCAACTTAGAATCCAGCCAGTATATATTTCCTGAAACCCAATCATAGGCTAATCCTTCTACCAAGTCCAAGCCGGTATTGATAACTTCAACCGGTTCGCTTCCTCTATCTAAGCGGGAAATTTTCTTCAACTTCATGTCAGACCAAAATATAGTGCCAGTGTGCATATTCGATGCAGTTGCGACCACATTCTCAACAATGATAGGAACTCTTTCCAGGCCTTGCTCATTCAAATCAGCTACCAAAATTGAATGTCGGTTTGATATTATCAGGAATGCTGCGCTGTGATCTGCAATAATTTATTGATTAACTATATTTAAATGATAACTAGTTTATGCACTTACTGTATGCTTTGCATGAGTGCTTATTTGGTTCCAAAATGTATCCCGGTACACAACCGCAGAAATAGGAACGCTTTGTATTGGTACAGGTTTGAGAACATAATCCAGGTGGATCGCATTCGTTCATATCTTCGCAATTTTGGCCATCGCTGCTCAAAACCTCTCCCTTCGGGCACATGCACAGTGGTCCCTGTAATTTGTATGTTTTGAATCAATTAGTAATGTGATGTATGAGTGAAATCAAATGCTCGATTTAATGCTTAAATGAGTATACTCTATTTACATATCATTAATTGAGGAATACTTACGGTCGGTGTTTGTTTACATCCATTTGAGCACAATCCAGCTTGATGTTCACATTCTGCTAAATCGCAATCCTCCCCTTCGTCAGCTCCATTAGGACAATCCAATTTTCCGTCACAAACGCTTGTTAAGTTAACGCACCTTTCACTAATTCCAGGACATAACCATTGCCCACTAGGACATTGGAATGGAGGCCGAACACAAGCGTGCGTGTGGTCTTCATCACTTCCATCACCACAATCATCATTTCCGTCGCAAATATAAGCCTGAAATATAATTGAATTACAGATTTATACACCTGCATATTGCTCTATTTTTGATAAATTGAATTGTTATATTAATTTTTGTTGATCTAAATATTTTGTTTGTTATTACAGTTAAATAAGTATCATGAAAAGAGCTTTAAAATGATGAAAAAAAATGTAAAAATACCTTGAAGACACATTTGGAATTGCTACATTTATAGAAGTTTGTCGGACAATCGACAACACCGCACGAAGCTGGCTCGTCGGAATGGTCATCGCAATCAGGAGTTCCATCGCAGTGCCAAGATTTCGGAATGCAAATACCAGACGACTGGCATTGGAATTGCTTCTCGCTGTTGCATTGATCCGGCGCAATCGACGCTGAAAATTATTAAAAGAAAAGCAAATATATTAATAAGGTGAAACATTGCAAGATCATGAAGTGCACTCACGACAACCCAATTCATCACTGCCGTCGTTACAATCGGGTATTCCATCGCATTTGTAGCTTTCTTGTACGCATTGCCTTAGATCGGCGCACTTGAATTGACTTGGTAAGCAAGTAATAGGAGGACAGTCCTTTTCATCTTGTTTATCGAAACAATCGTCATCTCCATCGCAGACCCAGCTCTTTAAGAAAATTAAAAATATTATAAAATATATTCAAATACAAATTAATGATTTTCTTTACTTGTGGTATACAGTGGCCTGTCTTCGGACAAGTGAATTGGTAGTAAGCGCAAGTCTTTTCAGCGCAAGAATCGCCTTCGTCGGAACCGTCACCGCAGTCGTTTTCTGAATCGCACTTCCATGTATTCGGAATGCACCTTCCGTTATCGCATTGGAACTGGGACGAACTGCAGGTTACATTTACACAGCCCGTTTCGTCGCTAAAATCTCCGCAATCGTTTTCCGAGTCGCATTTGAATGTCATAGGAATGCAACGGCCTGTTTTACATTGGAATTCATTACTTCCGCAAGTTGGTTCTGTAAAGTTTTCAAGAATATACAAAAGCCCTATCATGTGGAAAAATAGTCTAATTTACTTGTGCAATTTTGTTCTTCATCACTGTTGTCCAAGCAATCATTGTCTCCGTCGCATACCCAAGACTTCGGAATGCACCTTTGATTGTTACATGTGAAATCCCAGCTGTTCGGACACGCTTGCACTGGAGGTTCGTGATTCGGGTCGAGCGTGCACGTTTTTTGATCCATGTTCAACCTTTCTCCGTAAGGGCAGCCACATTGAGCCATCAATCCTTTGGAATCGTTCCTCGGCATTGCAAAACACAACTTGTGGCAACCGCCGTTGTTAATCCAGCAAGGTTGAGTTTCATCCACTCTCTGCTCATTTTGACTGTAAATCTAAATAAGATGCAAATATTATTAATAATGGAAATAATTATATCAAATAAATATTCGTACTTTAACTCCGTATAGTCTGTTGGTTTGCGGTTCCCTAACCAGAGTTTCTTCGTGCTCTCCAGTTAACTTGTGCAATTTAATTATGGCGTCCAATCTCCAATCGGTAATGTACATGTAATTTTTGTAGATAACAACGCTGAACGGATGTCGGATTAATCTGGAGCTAACAGTTTTAACGTCAGATCCATCAAGTTTGGAATGTTGGACGTGATCTAATAAAGCATCGCACCAATAGAGCCTATCTTGATCGAAATCAATAGCTAACCCATTGGGCCATCCGAGTGTGACGTTTTTGAAGACTATTAAATTAGAGCCATCGCTGTGGGATCTTGAGATGTTCGCTGGTCGGTCCCACTCAGAGAAGAAAATGTATCCTTTGTTAGGATGCACGACTATCGCTCTAGGTCTTTTCAAATTTTTGAGCAATGTTCTGCGATAAGTTACATTTCTTGTGGATAATACATTTAGAGTTCCTTTTCGGCTATCGATGTAGTAGAGATTTTTAGAAACCCAATCGACGGCCAAACCCTCTACACCCTCATTTTGCGAGGCCAACACAATCTCACGTTGGGTTCCGTTCCTCTGTACACGGTAAATAACGTCTTGCAAAACGTCCGAGTAGTAAATTTGTTGATCGCGTGCATCAAAGTCCAGGCCGACGAAACGAGCGCGCTTAGATACTACTGGCATCATGGCATCGCTAAATCCTTCAATCACGGGATCCAAGACTTTGCCCTTAATGAATCGTTGCTGAGAGTACATCAAAAATTCGGTGACTAAATTGCAATTTCTTTCGTCGGAAGCCAAGCGCCAACCGATATTGCAGGCGCAGCGGTAGCCGAGTCCGGAAGATGTTTTCGTAATAATACACATATGTTGACATCCACCATTAGTATTACCGCATGGATTGCTAGTCTTCAATTGTGCTAAACTGTGAACGGCTTTGATGGCTTTCGGATCCCTAATGTCTCTCATTTTATAAATCATTTGAATGCTTGGACTGCCTTCATATTTATCAACGGACATTACTCCTTGTTTTGTACCATCGGTCCAGTAAACTCGGTTTTCAAAGATAGCCAAACGCGATGGGCTTGGAACCGGTTGACCTCTGACAATTTGGAATCTTCTTTGACCGTCGTAATCAACTGTGTCGATATAGTCCAGCAAGGAATCACACCAGAATATTCTCTTGGCGATAATATCGACGGCGATACCGGAGGCTTTGTAAGCTGCTTCGGATACGATAGCAACTGCGTTTGTTCCATCCATATTCGCTCTAAGTACTTGTGAACTATCTGCGACAAACAAGTAGCCGTACAAAGGATCTAAACCTATGTCCACTGGGCTCGTCAAATTTGAGCCCAAAACTACGGCATGCCAACGTCCGTCTAATTCGAGCACATCGACTTTCTGGCCGACGGAATCCGCCACGTACAACTTATTCCCGATCCAGTCGACAGCGATGGCAGCTGGTAAAGATGTTCCGGGTAGGGTAATTTCGTAGACATCATTGAGATTGATCAATCCGCTGGAGGAAGATTTCATCGGCTGCCTGTAGACCTAAATCAGAAGAGGATAATAGCATCGCGCTGAGAATGGAATGAGATCAATGGGTTACCTTCTTGGTTTTGACGTCCGACCAAAATAGCAAATTCTTCTCGTAGTGAAAATCTAAGCCACTGGCACCCGTCGTATTGGCAAAGATCTTCATATCTTCACCCCTCGAATTCAGCCTATAAATAGATTTATCGTGTGCGAAAAAGAGCTGCAGTTCGTTAGCATTTAATGCGGCGCATTTATTTTTGTCCTGTTTCATGTAACCAGCGGCACATCCACAGTTGTAGCCGCCGTCCGTGTTCGTACAGAATTGATCACAGAATCCCCATTCGTTGCACTCGTTCCTATCCACGCAAGTTTTATTGTCCGCCGCTAATTTCCTTCCTTCCTGGCAGAAGCAGGCGCCACCGGTCAAAGAAGCCTGGCATTTGTATTCGCAGCCCAGCGCCGGACAGGACAATTTCGCTGTGAGGGAAAACAGACAAATTTCGTTAAAATGAAATTCACAAAATGAAGAGTAAAGAAGCTCCAATTGGTACTCACAGCAAGCGGTCTCTTCGTCAGCCCCATCCTCGCAGTCCCGTTTTCCATCGCACAATTGGCTCTTGGCAATGCATTTGGGTTTCCCCTCGGAGCCACCTCGTGGACACAAGAATTTATTATCTGGGCACGGAATCGCTGTGCAATTCACTTCGTCTGAACCATCGGAGCAATCGCGGTAACCGTCGCAATGGAAACCACCAGGTATACACAAAGCATTAGCACATCTAAATTGTCCTCCGTGACACAATGGAAAATCTAATTAAGAAAAAAAAAATATATTTCTTAACAAGCTGATATTTTTCTAGTCATCAAAAGTATATTTTAATGAAGAAATATTAATTTTATATTGTAGTATTATATATTTTGTAATTGCATTGTTGCCTTTTGGGCACTATTTTCAATATTTAGTTACATAATGTTCCAACATATGTATTTATTTCGAACCATATTGAAATGTTATGAAATTTGCAAATATTTATATAATACTACAGTGTTAACGTATATCATACGACAAATGTATGTACAATATACAGGTTATTGTTAATTTTATTATATTGTAATCGCGTATGTCTAGATATTCTGCATTTAACACCAATTTGTTATTAGTATATTAAACTTAAAACAACTAAAACTATAATGTTTGCAGTTACCACATGCAATTGAAAATTGCCGCACGTTAATTAATAATTGCAATTCGGCAATACAAAGATCAGAAATACTCGAACTATCGAAGTATAACAATTATAAATTAATGTATGTTATTCACAAGTATTGTCCTATGTTACTGCATGCATTTGTAATATTACAATAATAATACATTTATGAATGATTTATGTATATGAATAATCAAATAATATTTAATAGAGTGGTTGGTAACAAAAAGATCTATTGTTGTGTGGATATTTTAATAAAATATCATAGTTAATTGGCTCATATTAATTTTGTGAATGCTCGACGCAAAACATTACTTTGAATTGTTGCCAATATACAGAGAACGGGCATGGCAAAAATTAATTAAGAAAAGGATCTCGACGCTGAAATTATCCCAAACTTTTTCTGCTTATATCATTCTTTCTTCCTCTTCCATTTGTTTTCTATCTCCTTTATTTGCGTTTCTATTATATATTTTTTCTTTCTCTCTCATATTATTTTTGCTTACTCCCGTTTTTATCCGCGCCGTGCGGATGAATGGTTATATGTAAATCCAACGAAATAAAGTTCCTCGAGCTAACAAAGCTCGGCCACGGGGGAGTTGTACACACAAATCATAAACTTACTGCATCCGAGCTCGTCCGAATTGTCAGAACAATCCATATTGTGGTCGCATTTTTGATTGGATTCGATGCATTTTTGACCATTCGCACATCTGAATTGATCCAATCTACAAGCGACACCGTTGCATCCTTGTTCGTCCTTGCCCGATCTACAATCCACGTAACCATCGCACCGTTTCTCCTTAGGAATGCAGGGGTTCGATTGGCTTCCGGAACCGGAACCGACACCGCAGTGGAAATCGTCGGACTGGCATTTCCTGTACGCTGGAAACACAGTAGACATGATCTTAGAATGTATAATTTAAAGCTTTAAATCAGGTCGAATCCGTGGAAAACAGAGCTATCCTCAGGTGACAGGCCCATAATTATTTAAATTCAATTTACAATTGTATTGTTGTCAATTGGGTGTTGTTACTTACTGCATTCCGTTTCATCTGAACCATCTATGCAATCTACTGTCATGTCGCAACGGTAATGGGGTGGAATACAATATGTTTTGTTCCATATGTACTGTCTGCACGTTAATTGACCAGGCTCGCAGTCGGGGGCAGCTGGAAAACAAAAAAGACACGAACGAAATCAGAGACGTTAATTCGCAATAGGGGATTAATAACAATCAATTAGGTTTTACGTAATCCTGTTTCAATGTGCGAAGCTTTTGAATCGTGAACGCATAATTTACAGGATTTTATAATACTTATAAGTTACTATGTAATATTAATAAATTGAACAAGTTTGATAACTTATAAATTAAAGGATATAGTAGAAATTAATGTGTATGGTTTGACTGGTACAAATTCAACTTTACTATTAAAAATTAAACTTGACTTAGCATCTTTACATTGTTTGATAGAATAATGTAAATTTGTATTTACAGTGCATTTAATAATTAATATTAACAATATTTATTATATTAATGATGTAATGTGACTCTTACAACAAATATAATTATTATTATGTATTGAGTAGAAAGACTTATGGTCTAGACCTTTGCAGTAAAAGCATTGTATTGAATGAATTTTTCATAATTGTTGTTGTAATAAATATAAATTATTATTAAAAAGATGTATTTAGTTATTACAAAATATATTTTAAAATAAAATCAACTACATTCTGATTAATTTGCACAATGATGATGTGATTCTTAATTTTGAATATTTCTAGATAAACATGATTAAACCTAAAAGAAATTCCTGAAGAAATCATAAATAAAATTCCAAATACGTTTATATTCTGCTAATAGCAGTGTTCATGTATTTTGTACAGTGATAAAACAAATATAGTGGTATCTCGATATACGAGTGTTTTGAGATACGAGTCGCCGAGCGAATGATATTTTGCATTGAGATGAGAGCAAGATTTGAGATACGAGGAATCGCACACTACACTGCTGAACACCACACCACAGTCTGTGAGCTTGTTTCCCTCGTTTTCGAAGCATTTTTGATAGGTTGGGTTCGCGTTTTTTGCTTATTGTACATTTACAACAATTTGATTTGAGATACGAGCAAGGTTACGGAACGAATTAAACTCGTATGTCGAGGTACCACTGTATTACAATTTAATATTCTTGAATATTGTAAAGTATATTCTTATGGTGTTAACTAAATATATGAATATACTTTATTATATGATATAATAATATTATTATAAATTATAAGTTGCTAGATTATGATAAGAAATAAATGTGTATAAATATAAACAATAAATATATAATATATATGAAGAACATTTCATTTATTCTTTATTTTCATAAATCCAAAATGAAAAGTCCAGTTTAATACAAACAATTTCGCTGATTTCGTAGCAAAAAATATGATCAATAACTTAATACCAAACATTGTTTATTTTGTTCACAATGTAAAATAAAAATACCCGTTTATTGGATGTTATATATATATATATGTATTTTGTTCGCAATGTACATGTCCGCTTACGTGGCACGAAAATCTAATTTAAGTTTACTACTTTTCACAAAATGAAATTGTTAAATATAAAGGAAAATATTAAATAATGAAAAATAATACAAACATAGTTCAATTCATTTATGATTTTTTTTTATATTTATACTTGTGAAATTGTTAAAATTAATATATTTATTATATTTGGAAGCAAATACACCATAAATAGAAAAAAAAACGATTGATTTAATTAAATACTCTGTAAAAAAATCAAATGGTAAATAGTTCTTTGCATTTTCGTGTTGTAGATACAACATTTATATCCAACACATTTAAAAATCTATCGTTTTGTAAATTTAGCCAGATAATACCACATTAAATATTATCAGGCTATTACGACACATAAAAATGATACAAGTTGATAAAGATTTTTGTATCCGAAAGCATTATATTATCTAGTGGGGATTGAGCCAGAGTTTTCTATGGAAATGGTAGCTAATAAAGTAGTACATATTGTCATAATGGCTCGAGGCACTGTAGTGTAAAGCGGTCTTTACCGCTGTATCGGACGTTATGAATTTCTATAGGGTTTTCACTGGAAGACGTTCATTTTAACGATAATGTTTAAATGGAAATATCCGAGCTTAATGATGTATTTCGAAATAGCGCTAAATTAAAATTAGCTTTTCATGATCAGAAAATGAAATCGAAAGCAGGTGTAAAATGCTAATCTTATGAAAAGTGATTTTTTATAACTAAAATAAGTATGATTGAATACTAAGTTTTTAATAAATATTTGCGTATAATTATTAATTGCTGTAATTAAATTAAGACTATTACTATTATTTTTTAATAATATTAAAGACAACAGCTGTACTTAGCATTATGTATTTTCCATTATGTGGTATTAAAATGGATGCGACATATCTAGAGCTCAGTCTTTAATTAATTAAACCATAAATATGACTGGAAGCGTTTTACCTAGTTTTTATTTTATTAATTACTTTTTTTAAAATATAAACATAAATTAAGGTTGGTAATAAAGTTAGAATCTTTTATGCTTCAATATACGACGATGGTCATTAAATCTATGCCGTTATTATTGGATATGGATAATCATTTTTTATTGAGGTGGGCACTGGGGGTAGAGGAGAAGCAATATTCCGGGCTTGTGCGCACCCAATTCGATAGCATTAAAATCGTATTTTATATAACGAGAATTTGTGTGCGTGGCAAAATAATCCAAATGCTCTCAGTGAAAAGGGAGTAAGTGAAAACATTGCCAATTGCAATAGACTTTGTGTACAGCATTAAATAAATACGAATAGAACTTACGAACCGACCAGTGTGCGTCTTGCTATCTTTCTCTCTCTCACCCCCTTGCTAAGGGAAAAACTTTTCCTTTTCGGAACGGACAGTAAAGAATGGAACAAGAAGAGAGTACAGATGGAGGATGAGAGGTGGAGAGTAGAGCAAATATTTACAGTGTCTGTAATATATGGGAGTGCATTGTAAAATATCAATTTCGGGACGAAAACCATAAAACTGGATTCGTCGGCCGTTACTTCCGTTACACATTTATATTTATCTGCAAACACACTCAAATTTTCGGTAACGTATTTACAAGGATCCAGACGAAAAAGGACCCGCAACGAAGAATAAAAAGGTTACAAACATATTTCCGTGCCCTGTCGGCCGTAAACCATGTTTTAAAGTGAACGTATGTATTTCCATAACCAGAAAACCGTGTAAATATTGATGTACTGCTTTTTTTTTTCGCTCTTCCTGTGACTTGTAGTAAATAAGGTAACAAAAAAGTGGATATACTTACGGCATGATTGAAATTCATCCTCGCCCTTCTCGCAGTCCTTCTGGTAATTGCAAACCCACAGCGACGGAATGCATTTCCCCTCGGGACACCTGAACATACCAGGGGGACATACTGCACCTCCAGGATCACCTGAGAATTAAATAAATAGATTTAATATCTTATTCGAAATCTTGCTTATATTGATTTACAAATTGAAAAATATTAAATATATTGCAAATAAATTTGATAAACATTCTTTGATAAACAGAGGCAATTTTTCATTTATCAATATAACATCATCAATTTAATGTATAAATTTAAATATTCTTAAATGAAATTGCTCGTAGGAATACATAAGTTAAAAAAATGTATCTAATTTCATAATTTTAACTGATTTTTCAACTATTTTTTGATATTATTCTCTGAAAAATCCTTTATTGTACATTTATTAAAATTATCAGTGTTGAACTCAATAAATATAGTTAATTGTAATATTAGAGTTTCTGCACTTGAATAGTTTATTCGATTGTATTAATTTATTTATAACCAAAACAAACATACATATTAGTAAATGTTAAAACTGTATGGTCATTAATTGTAATTAGTGTATTGTGCACCACAATAAATGTAATAATTCTCTTAATATTATAAATTAAAAGCAAACAGTTTCACTTAAATCGAAATATTAATAATTTACATGAAAATTTAATGATTATTTTTTTTTAGGAAAATTGGAAAAAAAAATAAACGTTACAAAAGTTTCCATTATTTCAACTTGTAATTGTTTTATCTATAGAATTGCAAAAACTCAAGTAGTGTGGATGGAATTAGTGCGGATTCACAGCGATCAGATTTGAAAATTAAAAGAAACTAAATTTTTAATCGATTTGTTAATAAAGTTGCGTCCTTATCAGCCTTTACTACCTTAATTTGCTGACTAGTAAATGCCGGAAAAATCTGTTAACGGTGGGAATCGAACCAGATTTTTGTGTTGA
>JAFMTC010000093.1:40924-138979 GCA_018845635.1 Nicrophorus orbicollis | reverse complement strand
CCCCCCCCCCAAATAATTTATAGAATACAATATTTTTTTGATATAAAAATGATTGCTTTTATTCCTCGATTATTCCAGTTTTAAACAATACCGTATAATGGTGGAATTGATTATACGCACTATGTTAGGTAGTTTAAAACTGTCAATATTAATTGAACAAAATGAATATAAATACACACTGATTTTGCTTTTCCCTTTGTTTTGTTTAGTTTTTTTTTCTGTTACTTTGTATCTTAATTAGTTTGTTTTCAAACCAGTAATGAGTTATGCGAAGTACTGCTATATTTTGAGTCAAAATTTTGACTTAAAACTGTTATTATTTTGCAGTTATTCAAGATCATTTTCTTATTTAGTACTTTTGTTTACATACAAATTAATTGAACGGTATCTATTGATCCACATATTTGCGTTTCAATACCGTAATATTCAAATTTCTCATTATGTTAGTTAATATTCAAATATAATTTCAATAGATTATATTTGAACAATATTACTACCAGTGTGTTAGTACAGAATAGAAATTAAAATAAATTTAAATAATATTTGTAAATGTTATAAACAGTAGTGAAAACATCAGAGTTATTTAGCCATTTTATTGTTAAAATAATTGAAATATTTGAAATGCTGGTGATTGAAATTTAACATCGACAGGTTAAGTCGTTATTTATTTTATAATAATATAAGTAGTTCAATACATTTATCAGTAGATAGAAAAATAAATAAGCAAAGAAAATAAAGAACTAAGCAATTACACGAATTAAATATAGAACAACTAATTTAATTGAATATATGTTAAATGAAAATATAAGGATATAAATTGAAATTGTTCTATAATTATTTATATAAAAAATAATTTATGAATATAAGTTTTCACTTCTAATTTCCCTATAACATCACTCTTCAATTAATGCACGTTTTCGATTTACGGCCTAAAATGTCTCGCTATAACGGCAAAAAAAGCTTTTTTCCATGTCGATATATGTACATATTGTCAATCTTGCGCAAGCGTAATCTTTGATTCCTTAAACGGCTTTTCGCTTTGCGGCCAAGTTTCGTGGAACGTATCTAGGCCGTAAAGCGAGATATGGGTGTACTAAATTTGAACATTCAAATTCCATCGAAAAGCCGATAATACCATATTTGTCGTAAACATAATGAAGTTCGATGTTGTAATGAAATACATTAAAAAAGACACGCTGAGTTCTATTTAAAAGTAAGATAAAAACATCAATGCAGAGGCTTAACTGAAATGCTGCAGTTATGCATGTGCGCTTTGTTTACGCAATGAATTACTTGTGAATGTGTTTCAACGGACAATGAGCGGTTTTCTAAAGAGATTCGTTGAATGAATTATTTCCCATTACTGGAGGCCAGAATGAATCCGCGGATAAATCACGCGCCCAAATAAAGCCGGGGCTTTTAACCCACAAAAGCGATCGGCGGAAATGATTATCACTTCGCAAATATGCCTGAAACCCTCCGTCCGATTCTCTCCCTCAGGAATATCTGCAGAGCAAAATACACGTAAACTAAAGCACTGATAAGGTGCTGAACGTAATTAATTGGTAGACGGTTGATTGATAGTGCAGGGGGTGCTGTTGTCGTACTTTATTTTCGATGTTGCGGTACCACAGCCACTCGTGCCTATGAATGTTGTTCGGGTTGTTCCATTAATTTATAAGCTGTCATCTGAGGACGCCGCACCGTATGCTGCCACAAAACTGTTTCGAAATATATTGGTGATACATATTGATTTCCTTATTCTGCTCCGCATTTTGCATATGGGACCTGCACGAAAACTTGCTGGAAAATCCCATAAGAACGAAGCGGAAATCTGTTTTTCGCATTAATTGAACGCGAGACAAACATTTGCGTGTGTTTTTACCCAGCTGAGCGCAGACGACGCGAATGATTGAATTACAGGGAAAAATAGGAGGAAAGGGAACAAAAAGAAAACGCGAATAACATATTTTCACGGTAATTAACGTTCCGGTGTAATTGCATGAGTGATGGAGCGCGAATGTAATCCCTTTTTATATTTTATTTCATCATTTCAGTCCGACTGCATTAAAAGCACAAAATACAAACGATTTATTAATTTAATTAGCATGCATACGTTGAATGCAAATGAAATACGTGTACAGACATAATGAATACCTGCGTTTCATTTTATTTACTATTAATATTATTTCTCTCTATTCTCGCAAATTCCCAAGTATTCCCCCCGAAATAAACGTTTATTTTCCTGGAGACCGTAATTGTGGTAACATTCTTTATTGTTTTTGGTAAGCTTATGGATCGTATTCATTTATTGCCATTCGGGTTATTTTCTCGCAACTTTGATACCCAACCGTAGTGTTCACTAAAGTAGAGAACGTGGAAAGTTGGAATGAAACAGTGGAGACGGAAAGCAGTATATGCGAGTGCAAACCCACGAAGTTTTCTGCTTCTTTGGTGCTTGCCGAAACCATCTGAATAATACAGCCGTTTTCTTGATATATATATTCACACTCCACCATCGCTTGTCTCAATATCAGTGCCAATAGTATTAATAATAAAGTATATCCCTATTTGCTGCAAGCAAAATGGTATCTTATCGAACACCGGAAGAATCATAAAAGCGAAGTGCTTTAACATTTTCTCTTGATTTAGAAATATCGAATGTTTACAAACAATATTATACGAAGAAAACTAATATTTCTATATAAAGATTTGGTTGTTATTCTTTACTACGATCAATATACTAATTATTAGTATTAAGATTGCGTAGGCCTTTAATAAATATGAATTGCAATTACTATAGAATAATAACCCTAAAATCGAAAAAGTTAAAATACATATTTTTACACTGAAAACATTCGGCTGTGAGCAAATGTGGTTATATATTTTCCAAAAATGTTATTGATTTATGTCTATTGTTCGTGATTTTTTTCATTGAATGAATTACTTTCATGTTAAAAAGGTATACACATGAAAATAAGAATTAAGCGCATTTTTTAAATTAAAAATAGTTATAAATTGATTTATGTGCAATTTCTCAAAATATAATGTAAACCTTAACTCAACCTTAACTTCTATTCAAAAGAACTAAAATCCAAAATTAAGACAAGATTCCGTCATTTCCGATCCCTAACGTTCCGTAGTTCAGCAATATCCATCAAATGTAAAACATCCATCTATAAATCCATCTGCCGTCCAATCCTCGAATATGGTTTCCCCATTCTCTCCCAAAACTGGAACCCTGTTTTGAAAAGTTTCTTTGTACGTTCCTCCCTTCGTATCTTCACTAGGATACGCCATCCAAACAACTCTCCGAATGACCTCCTCTATTCCAAAACAACAATTGTTCCAGTCCTCGATAGATACCTCTCCCTTTCCCTTAAATTCATCTCAAAAGACTTCAATTTATCGTCTCTACAAATTTTGTATCCCCCAAAATCCATCAACCCTTCCTAAATATAAGTATCCCAGACTTACCCTATTCCAGTATCATTATCTCTATAATTATGTCCCATCCCTTTCCCAGAGGCTGCATTTTTTTGTATAATGATTTATCTCCTTTTTGTTCATTTAGTTTCTGCCTTGCACATAATATTCATGGAGGGAAGGCCGATGGTCGATAGCCCTTTTGCCAGCCTTTTCTTTTTATTATTATTATTATGTTTTCAATTATATTTTATACTTATAATTGGCTAATAAATTATATTGTATTATATTATTAATATAATGTAACGCATTTTATACAGAAATGAATAATCATACACCCATACCTCGCTATACGGCCGCTTATACGGTATTCCGCTATAACGGCACGTTTATGATTTACGGCCTAAAATGTTTCGCTATAACGGCAAAAAAACCTTTTTATATGTCGATATATCTATATGTTGCCAATGGGTATGGGTGTATTTATTGTAATAGTCACATTAATTCTAAACTACAACCATCAATTTCTTAGATAGAAATGTTAAAAACTAATCAATAAATAATATTAATGAGCGGTAATTTTCGTTCCATAAAACAACTATTGTCGAGATTAATATTTGAGGGCATAAAGGCCTATGGTCTATAGTTCTTTGCAGCTTTGGTGTTTTTTTCTTATAATTATATAAATGTTTTATTATTTTCTTCACTATTACAATAAATAAATAAAAAAAAACTATTACAATAAAAATAAATAATAATAATATTAGTTTGTATAATTTTATATTTTATGTATGAATGTTGTATTAAAAAGCCATATAGTATTTAGTGTATTTAATCGACCAAAAAATATACTAATAAGTATAAGATAAACGTGTTTTTTTAAACTAAACGATTTACAGCGAACATTTCATTTAAATGTATATGTTTTTCGTCACCGCGTTTCCCAATTGACTGATGAAATAGTTGGCGGTCAATATTTCACCCGCAATTTACACGGAGGCTTTAAATTAGTTTTAAGGCAATAAATTATTCCGGATATTTGCCGGGGAATAAATTACTTCACCTGCAAATACATAGTGCTCGTATATATACAGCTATGCACACACACACACACACAAATACATTCGTACAATCTGGCTTCCAGTTTGTCTTTGGCCCTGGAAAATCGGTCGCGGTTTCTGGGTATAAATTACAATAAATTGGTCGAAATGGGCAAAGAGAGTAAGCAGAAATGAAGACAGGCGAGAACGTATTATTTCATTGCATTTGTAAATAATTGCATGCTGCGGTCTCGAAAATGTACGAACGCTGCTCCTCCAACTTGGAGGCGGTTAAGGTGGTCGTGGAGGTTAATCTATGTGTAGTGACTTCATTTGCCTCACTAAATTGCACGCAATTATATACTCCTCGGTATAGAGAAGCTTCCCATTCAGAAAATACCTACTCGTACAAATATATAGTCAGTCACACACATTAAATGCATTAAGTGCTTAGACTGCGAATGTTCAAGTTACATGATAACGTATCTCAATTTTCAGTTAACTTCATTACATTAAGCGTACGTTTCTAACAGAAGCAACTAATGGGAGTCAGATGAATGTTATATTTAATTAAGTTTTATAAATTTTCATTTTACAAAAAAAAATAATAATTCTTAACTTTGATGAACAAAATATAATCATAAAAAATAAAAATTATCTAAGGAAATATTTACAATATACTTACAAAAGTAAATAAATCAGATTGTTTACCGTTACTGAAAAACTGTAGAAAAATAAAAACATTTTAATAATGTTAATTCTCAGGATTATAGTACACTTTAAAGGAATTCTATTAACATTGAATTCTCAGAGATTTTTTTTTAAACCTACTGCTATGATACTTTTCCTAGGTATGTAATTTCTCTCTATCATTGTCAGTGATAGTTTGAAACGTATTCAATTGAAATCACTGAATGATTTCAAGAAAGAAATTGACAACAAGCAATAAACTGAAAAATGAAAGACTGATATTTAGAGCGACATTCGGAATATTACTGCAGGAACGATATTTTTTCTCAATTTATTATATACGCATACATAGTATGTAACTTGTTGGTAAATTTTACCTGGTGACTATATATATATATATATATACTTTTAATTAATTAATTAAAAGTATCTCGAATAAACGAGGAAGCTCAATCAACCGTGAATACTGAACAAACGAAACGAAAATTAATAAAAGAGATTAAAAATCCTAAAATGGCCGCGGGGGTTGAAGTATTTTAATTAAATCAATTTTATAACATGATTTTTTTAAAATAAAATGTTAATAATTCTACCTTACAATAAACTGTACAGTATTTGCATATTTATTAATTAACGATTGTATGAATAAACAGTTTCTTTATTGAATATTTTTAATTAATAATAATATTTATTATACTATTGGCTGTCGACATAAAACAAATATTCACTAATAATAACTTCTGTAGGTTAGTGTTTCTCAACATTTTTTAAGAACAAACTCAACATATTTGTTAGCAGTTGTACTTTGTCGCAATATCTAAGATAGTTTTTTCGAAATAATTCCTCGATTTGATACAATCTTAGGATACGACAAATAGGTTAAGAAACGCTGATGAAGAGAACAAAAATCAATCCAAAAACACGATTTCCAATAGCCATGAGAGATATTTATTTGCCTTTATCGATTTCTGATATATTTTTCATATTTTTCTTGAAGGAATTTTATGCTTTAGTCATATTGTGAATCATTGGAAATATAACAAGAACAAAGTCTAAGTGACAAAAAATTGAGGAATCAATGAGTTTTTCAGTGATTTAATTAGATATCTTTATGATTATTTGCGATTTACAATTTACTATTCAATATCCAAAATTTTGATTTACATAATTTTCTGAAGAAACTATCTTCATTGAAAATTGATGTGTACCTACACAGTAACTAATATTGTCACCGTGAATCTAATGATAAATATGTTATTAATTCACATATGTTATAGATTAATATTATTTCAGATAGAGCTATAAAGAGCAAAACGTTCGACTCTATAAGATAGTAAATTGAAGGTGATCTGATGTGATCAGACGGAAAAGCTTATGTCTTTTGATCGGTGTTTGGTGACTAATAAAGATTATCATTTTGAGCTACGATTGCATAACGGTTCATGCATTCTGGAAAATGAGATGTATCATTACGAATTACCGTTTTACAAAAAAATGTCAGTTGTCAATGCTAAAATGATGTTAAAACACAAATATATTAAAAGAATCTTGTAAGAATTAGGACCGATGATATTTTCTCCTCAGTAAATGTCTAGAATCTGTAATTGATTCAAATCAGAAAAGGAAATATTGCGTATAATGAATAATGCAGCTAAATGGATTCATTAATTTGATTGCCAGGGTCAGTGACCAGCGCAGGAAATGGTTGGTGTTCGAGTGTGTCGGCCCCGATTGCTCTAAATCAGCCCTCTCCTGTGATCTTAAAGTAGGTTAAATTACACACTGCTGGATTCTTTACATGTAAGCAGCACTCGCCTCGCATCGATTTCCACGTCAAATCTTTATTAAATGCCCATATCCATGGAGCGTCGGAGGCGGGAAAGAAATGAAAAAAAGAAGATGTAACCCGTCGCACACCCCCACATCCTTCCGACGTTTCCCAGTAAATTAGCTCGCGTTATACGACGGCGTGAAACCATTAAACATTTATAACAATTTTCGCGTAATTTTACGGTCATCGATTCGCCATTATTTTATTCCGTAATATCCGTGGATGCCGATGGTACTTCCATTAGGTTTATCATTCGCGCTATCGCGTGACACCTGTTTGTGCGGACCTTAAATGATTGCGGTTCACTTTTATTGCCACCGCTCTGTAACTTTACAAAGATAAAGGTCTCCCATTTTGCAGATTGGAAAGGATACTCGAAAAAAAAATATGAGAAAGAAAAGTAAATAGTTTTTATTGGAGCAGATAAAAGCAGACGGCAATCGGTTGAATAGTGCGAGATGCGATCGGTGTTAGCTCGAAATTGGATACAAATAAGCTAGATGATCTATGTTTATTACATTGTAACTGTGATTACCACATTGGCTCATTACAGTAAACGATGGGTAGGTAATATTTTACGAATGGCTTTCCTTAATCCAAGCTTTGCAAGCACACTTTGAACTTTTTCGATAATTTCAAATTACCTCAAATAAATTCTTACAAGTATGTCTTTAATAGCAATATTAACTATCTCAAGAAGCAATTTAATTTGCTTTGAGTAAAAAAATACTTATATCAAGAAATAAATAGCTAAAAATCTAAACATTTAATTGCTTAAATTGAATTTATCTTTTTATTGACTTATTAGGTTAGTCCTTTAAAATTTCATTCTGTGTAATACTAATCGAAAATATGGTTCCATGATAAAATAGAACATGTTAGAACAGAACTGGAATAAAATTCAGAACAGTACACAAAATCATAATTTGCTGATCAACTGATACCAACAGATGTTCTGATATATTCTATTTTGTCCGGTTACACGAAAATATAAGTACTATTGTAAATGCAATATTTGCTAATGTTCTTTCTATTTTTATTCATTATTTTTTTAGCTCAGGCTTCTGTGGTACATTTGATCGTATGGTAAAACTTTCGCAGTACTTTTAAGCCCTAATTATGGAATTAATGATCAAATTTTATTGACATACCTTATTACATCCTTTGAAAATGACTACTCAAGTACACGAAAAGAACTTTAAATTAGTAAATATATTTGACAGAATTACATGACATTGGACATTTTTTTCCAGAGCGAAAGTCCGTACTTTCTTCGTGGTAAAAAATAAGAATTACTTGAAAAATATCTGTAACTGTCATTAGTGAAGTATATAATTTAGGCCTATTTTAAATACTAATTTAAGATTGCAAGATTATTTGTTTTGCATCTTATTAATTACATTTCAACTTTTTTCTGAAAGGCGCCCAACTTTTTACCAAAGAATGAAAGTAATTAAGAGAATGCACGTTATTGTTCAAGTTGTGACTTATTATTATTTATTGATATACATTATTAGAATGGTAAGTACATTTAATATATTTGTGGTAAATATTATTTACTAAAGATGCTTAATAAAATGTTAGTGTTTTCGATAATACAGTTGGCAATAATTGCAACAGTGCGCTCTATTTGAATACGTAATATTCATTTAGCAGTATCGTTTATTAAATTTTGTTTTAATAGAAAAGGTAATTAAATTTCGTAAATTACATAATATTGCGTTTGGCGTGTGCACTGCTCGGATTCTCTACTTAAAGTTTCGTAAATTAAATCTTAAGAGTATACTGATATAACGAGTAGCTGGAGATGTCCTGGAGGTTATATAATACGGGAAGGAAACGCTGCTGGATGGGTATTGTATTGGGTTGATTGTAGACGGCCGCCTGTGTTGTATAGTAGTAACCATGGAGGGAGGGATAAATTGAACGAAATGAGAGATCAGGTCCCACTTAAGTTGTTCCAACAAGGAACGGCGGGCCCTTCGAAGGTATTTCGGACCGCTTCTCCCGTGGGAGACTTGAAAGCGGAATTACGTGCCTCGTTAGGGCCATATATTTATAAATACAACGAGGCTGGGTTACTACATCCATCCAATGTATGTGCGCGTATACATTTAGCAAATATTGATTGATGTTATTTATTTTTATTATATGCCGCGCATCCCGGAATTTTCTCTGCCCTGTGCTCCACCGAGATTTAGCCAGATAGAATGAAAAAAAAATGTGATACATCCCTTTTTGCTCCCTGCGAAATTGTATTTGCGCTATTTCAACCGGAAACTATCCATCCCGAATACAGGAAACCTTTCGTTTATTGCATAATAGGATTAAAGTATAAACGAATTCATACATATTCCCATGCCGCAAAATCTTTGCATCTAACGTACACATCAATGCGTAAAAAATATTTTCAACATATGCAATTTGAATGCTCTTTTATAAATCTATTTATGACGTGACAAAAGAAGTTTTCTGTTTGCCGTGTAATTGGATAAAAAAAAGCAAAGTAAAAAAAAAGGACGAGCGAAATTGAATTATACTTTCCAGCTGCCAAGGACTCTTCGCAAAATGTCCTTTTCTCAAACACCAAATTCAATTTAAATATTTTTCAATTATTTTCTTTTGTGTATATAATAATTGTAATAATCGAAAATATAAAAATTACTTTTTTATGTGATATGTTATTCTGGGAGTAAATTTATCATTTTATATTGTAGAATTGAAGAAAATAAATGAAAAAGTGAATAAAGGATGAATTCTATTTTTTCTTTCTATATTTTACTTTATACTTGACGCAGTTATAAAATCCTTTAGACGTTGCACTCTCTGACCCACTCAGAAAGGATCTATCTGGCTCAAGGATCTAAATCCTCGAGTCTGAAACTTCCTTTTCCACCGTCTTAAATCGAGAACAGTACCTTGCCAGTATAAATATACAAAAACCCTTCATTCGATGGAAATAATTTACTTTAAATCTTACCTACAAAAGCCCATATAGTCTTTTGGCTTTGAACTGCGCGGACTTGCAGGAAAGATGAACCCATACATATATCTATTTGTATGGATTTCATTGGTGTCGTTTTTACATTACTTTAACCGGAATATACACTGTTTGTTTCTCTTACGCTCATCGTGTTAATTGAAGTTTACTTTTGTAATTTGAGGACGTCTCTCGAAAATATTTGCTCACTCTAAAATACGGTAAGTAAAAAATAATTCATTCGATTAGTTGGGCTTCTCCTTCTGTTTCGCTCACAAAGAACACTCAAATAAGAAAATAGACAATGCAGCATGTTTTACCTTGAACGTGTAAATGTGTTACGTAAACCAACGTTCAGAAGTAAATAAACGAAAAAACAAAATGTAGAAAAATTTCCAAAAATCCTGACATTATTTGTTGAATTTTTATTTGTACTTATTCAAATTTTATATAATTAATTTAAATTATATAATAAATTCAATTGAAATAATATATTATAATACAAATTAAATTATATTATTTAGAACATAATAGTTTTAGAAAATAAATTGACATTTAATAGCAAAATGTAACTATAAGAAATTACGTTTAAAATAAAATAATTTAAATTGTCTGTGCTTGTTATTGTTATTTGGAAAAAAATATCTATTAATAAATCATAAATTTCACCTTGATTTGGAGAAGTCGTGAGTTAAGAGTGAAATAAATTGTATAAGTTATTACGAAATGAAAAAACAAATAAAAGTGTGGGTGGGATTTGGTAATTATTATTGTGAGGATAGCATTGTATACCAAAATCAGTGCGATTGCGTAGTATCCGATGGTCTCAAGTGGTAAGTGGAGGAAAAGCAAGACGGCTTTTTCTCGGAGCGAGCTGTAACAATTGTGGGAATTGGAATATTTAAAAGAAGAGAATGTGTCGTAGGAGAGTTTAAGTAAGGCAGACTAAAAGCGAGTGGCGCGGGAGACGCGGAGGGACATTGGAGAATAGCGGTAAAGACACATCAGGTGACAAAACTTATTTCCACGGCAGCAACAAGCCGTCGGTTGGTTTGGTACCAGTCCGTACCATGAGCGGTGAGGAGTACTGTGAATAGGCAGGCATAGGCACCACCACACACCAGGATGTTCTCAATCAAGCCTTGCCGTACACATTACATTACAGAACCATTCCTCTCTCGGACCATTCACACAATCTTATAACTAGCCAATTACTCTACATGACACAATCATTAACATACTTCTTTATTTTGTATTGCATTGTATTTCACCACGAAAAGAAGGAGGCCTTTAAGAAATTCAACAAATGGAATCATTTCCTGTTTACCGAAAAGACAACTCAAACAAATTACAGCTAGAATTACTACAACAATGGCACTCGCTCTCTTAATCCACTTTATGTTCGTTATTTTTTCTTTCTTTCGATGTTTATTCAGATTTTTCAACCTATTAATCATGCACTGCAGTAGCATCATCCAGAAACGCGCTGCATAAAGTGATTGATCTGATCTCAAAGCATATGCTGCAATAAGATATCTACCTTCACAAGAGCTATCATATCCATTTCGTTCCAATTGATAATTGATTGTATACATCCGAATTATAATAACAACGGCGAGCGGAATAATCTGTGCAGCAGAGCATCAAATTGCTTCTCATTGTTTCAAAGTTAAGTTAATAGAGCTCGATTCCGCGATGCATTTTCCAATTTATCGGAATAATCTCTCGGCTTTCTCCAATACTGCACACGAAAACCTCCATCTCCAACTGCAATAAAAATAAATACCGACCAGAAGTTTGCAATGTACTTTACGGCTATATTCAATTTCATTTTGACTATTTGGCGGTCTAATTACTTGTTTATTTAGGATTGTTTGAATTCTCTTACTGTGCAGTTTACTAATTAAATGGCAAACGACATTGGGTTTCAGTCAAATTCACTAATATTTGTTATTCACCTAACATTACAATCTCATATTTTCTTCCCTCCATCAATACATTCGATCACCATCTCTTGACACCATTTTCCATCGTGCAAATTTTAGGTTTTCGACATATTGATTTGATACAGATTTAAAGAGAGATCTTCAATCTTATACAGAATTTGAAGATTAGTTTTCAAGTATATTGTACAACAGTTAAATCTTTTTGATAACCAAAATAGTATGCATCATTAAAATTAAACATATATTTATTATGAATTTATTGAGTAAATTTGAATTTGTACAGTTTAAATGGGAAGAATGAGTAATATACGAGTGCCCTAATATACAGTGTTTTGAGATACGAGCCGCCGAGCGAGCTATATTTTGCTTTGAGATGATTTTGCTTTCGCACACTACACCGCTGCACACGACCTCAACATGCGGAGCGCATGTTTTGAGATACGAGCAATTTGACATACGTACAAGGTTACGGAACGAATGAAACTCGTATGTCGAGGTACCATTGTATATAATTTATTTTGTATATATAATTTAGAATGTACAACGTAACATCTTTATTATATTTCAAATAATATATTTATTATATCACACAACAACGATTTTTTTTTATAAAATTGAAATCTTACTGCAAAGTCCTATTATCAATATTTGTATCATACTACATTAATAAATAACTGTTTATAGAAATGATCAAATAATTAGTTTCCATAGTTGTTCGATACATTCATATATAAACAATTTGTTTAAATAAAATTATATTTTACATTTCAATTCATTTCTCATCCATCATGTTATGCCGAATGACCTGTGAATATTTGGGTTATAATTGTCAATATTTTCATCATGGAATAAAACAGAATACTATTTATTATTTCATGAATGTGTTTTTAACTGATGCATGAACTATTATATATGTTATGTATCATTTTTTTATATAAAAAAAGTCGAAAACGAGATGATTGATATCAGATTCATAAATCATCATCGGAAAGCACTTTTATTCTGCCTAGAAAAAAAAAGGCGAAAGAAAGAAGCAGTTATGATACTTTTCCTCAAAATTATATCTTCGCAATAGGAAATTAATGAGTACACATGCATCAGTGTAGAGAGATTGCGCAACGTGAGGACTGAAGCAATTACAAAAGTCAATGGCGAATGTAATGATACATTTTTACAAGTAACATTCGAGTGGATATAACGAGGTTATTAGTGTGTGTAGCCGGTTTGAAAATAAAGGTTAAAATATCTCCTATAAATCTAATGCGATCGTACAATGAAAGCAAGTGCGTTTGGCCTCCTTCTCGTTTGAACTTGTTCCAGTGGCGAGTGGCGCAAATACGCTGCTCTTCTACACAGATTAACGCGAATTTATTTCCACCCCAAATATGCGCAAACATATACCCTAGCCGAGAGGGCCGAGATAGAGACATACACATACAGTATTTCGACCTCCGACGAATTCTCTCGACCCCGCAAATTCCCACACCGCAATCAACTGCATATATGTCGAACTAAATCTCATTTAACTTTAGAAGTAATCAGGATTAATTGGAACTAAACATACTCGCACTCGTGCAATCAACTTTATATTGTACAATAACTAATATTTATTTCATTTTCTTCGTTTTTCTTTATTATATTATAGCAATAATTTATCATGTTTATCGAGATTTCACTTGCAAAGCTTAATTAATATATTATTCAGCCTGCTTATTGAAAACTCATATTTATAACAAATTAGCTAATATATAATTACAAATACTTTTAAATTGATCCGTAATGAAACTTAAAAACTTATTAAAATAATAATATTTATATATTATTATTAATAATAATATAGACGAAATAATATAACAATAATAGAAATGAATCAAATTAAAAAAAAAAACAACTGTTACATTTTTAGATTTTTGATAAAATATAGTATTATTAGTTTATCTGTATGAAGTAAGTTATGGTATATATATTTATTTTTGTATAAAAATAAGAGACTTAAATCATACTCCAATTTTTAAGTTTTACGAAACATATAAGTTACTTAATATATTTTTAATAGACAGAAAGATCTATGGTCTATAGCCCTTTACAGCAAATGCATTTTTTCTTTAGTATTTCTTCATTTCATAACATATTTTGTAGTTGTTGCAATACATGTAATTATTTTTTCAATGACGGCACGTTTTCGATTTAAGGCCTAAAATGTTTCGCTATAACGGCAAAAAAAATATTTTTCGATGTCGATTTATCTACATGTTGCCAATCTTGCGCAAGCGCAATAATTGATTCCTTATACGGCTTTTCGCTTTGCGGCCAAGTTTCGTGGAACATATCTAGGCCGTAAAGCGAGGTATGGGTGTATTTAAATGAGTTTTCTATTAGCTAAGTTGTATTTATTTCATAAATATTACTTCTATTAATAATAAGAATATATTTGATGAATTGCTAACATTTTAAAGATATGCGAAGATGTTGAATTGATGTATTTTCTAATTCTCTATAACATTTACCTATTTATTAATAATATAATATAATTTATTGGCCAAAAACATAATAATAATAAAAGCAAAAGCTGGCCAAAGGGCTATCGACCATTGACCTTTCCACCCTATTTATTATTATGTATGCTTTTCGAATTAACTGGTATCATAATTTTTGAGTCCAAATATTTTGTTTTCGTCGAAAACCATACAAATGAGTTATTTCAAGTAGTGTATACATGGATCAAGTCCGATTATCGAGAATCGGCGGTATAAACAGTTATTCAAACAGCGTGCAACTTTTGCAATTCAATTAAAACACGGCGGCATTCGTTTCCGGAGAGCTCGATCTTTGTTTTTCGTATAACAAAAGTCTAATTCAATCACCATCCCCTAGCGTGTGAGTACGTAATGACCATTTGTTTGCACTAATTATTAATCTTTCAATATCAATTTGCTATCGGATATGTTGTCTGCTGCATGTCCATCGTTCTTGTATTATTTTTTTTTGGCCCCGTTGATTGGCATCGGAAACTCTCCCTTGATTGCGGCCATTTCCACAAGCGCAGGCCAATATAATTGAAAAACTTTCCTTGATTAAATTAATTAAAGATCCTCGTCGGCTCGGAAGAACGAGGAGAGAGGAATATGCCGTGAAATGTCAGGAAAAAAATATATAAAAGAATGCAAGGGAAAAGAATCATCACCGCCGTTTCCCATTCAAATTATGTGAAAACGCGCAACGATATTTATTTATATTTTTTTTGCAGCACGCGAGGCACACTTCGAGAGGGGAAAAAACGGTGTTCCGTGCAAGACGAATGCAGAAAGAAAGGACGCCGGAGATTTATATTAACTTCGCTTGTTAATTGGTGAATGTTTAAGTGTCCTAAAGGTCAACAAACTCCGGTGTGAACATTGACACCGTTTAGTTTGCCGGTTAACAAATTCTGAATAAAGAAACGTTTCACACACGCACTTCGCACTCTTTGCTAAATTAAATTATCGAAGCTATACATCATTTCTTTCGATCAATGGAATTATGATAATCGTTTAGAATCTTATTTTATATCATATTAACACGTATTTAAGTATAAGTTAACAATAAGAGCAAAATTATTAGAGATCTACGACCTTTTAACTTCGATTTTGTTTACTTCTTTTGATGCAAATTTAGTCTTAAACCTTTTTCTAATCAGAAATTATAATAAGTAAAAACAAATTATTTATTTATTATTTTATTAATTATGAAGAAATACAATTCAATACAAAAAATAACACGATAAAATAAGAAAAGAAAGGTCAGATAAAAAAAGTAACAAATCAGAACTGTGCTATAACAGAACAACAAAAAATTAGTGACGGTATAAAAAAAAGATAATGATAATCTCCATTTTGAAGTATTTCCTTTGATATTAAATAGTTAGTACTTGAAACTTTAGAATAAAATTTTTAGTATTTTTTGAAGTGATTTGTTTTCACTTTAATAAATCTCAAAATAAAAAAGGATATGTATGGATGTTGCTTAATTATATTTAGCTAAGTAAAAAGCAAAACAAATAAGAAAAAAGTAGCCAAATTTGTTGCCATAAATATGCAAATAGTGTAGGATTATTGAATAAGAAGTTTTGCAATTAGTTTTATGAAGAAATCGCAACTGTGTATTTATAATGGCGATACAACAAGAGAAAGGGGACACGGAGAGAACGAGACAGGGGAGCGTTTAAAATGCAATTTCAGAGTGGAATAAATATGTAAATTTGCCGGGGAACGATGAGTGCCACCGGAAACTTTTGCACAGCAGAAGGGATTCTTACTTTCCGACCATTATGAAGACGAAACCTGAGCGCCGACCGACGTCTCCTAACGAGCAGGAATTTTCGGAGCCCGGCTGCCTCGCACAATAAATCCCAAATTGATTAAATTATGCCCAAGGAATACATTAAATTAGATTTATAATGGCAACGCAGGACCCTTTTCCTCGCCGGCCATAAATATTGCGAAACAATTTGCCGCCAAATGACAGAGGGAGAGTCAACAGTCAACGACGTTCATTACCCTTACATCAAAAGCTAATTCAATTGAAATGATATTTATACATTTATCTTTAGAATACTCCCATACCTCGCTATACGGCCGCTCTTTATACGGCATTTCGCTATAACGGCCCTCTTCAATTAAGGCACGTTTTCGATTTACGGCCTAAAATGTTTCGCTATAACGGCAAACAAATTTTTTCCATGTCGATATATCTACATGTTGCCAATCTTGCGCAAGCGCAATAATTGATTCCTTATACGGCTTTTCGCTTTGCAGTTAAGTTTCTTGGAACGTATCTAGGCCGTAAAGCGAGGTATGGGTGTACTTTTTCTAATATTTATTTAAATAACAATATTTAGGTCGGAATAACAAATAGTCAATAGCCATTTTTTATGGCTTTAGTTTAACTACTATTATTACAATAAATATTATTATTATTATTATGTTAGTTTATACAAGTATAAACTAACATAATAATAATAATTACAAAATGTTAAAAAAGTGCTAATGACCATTGATCTTTCCGTCCTTATATAGTTATTTATTATTATAGTTATTAAAGTGATACCAGAAGTTCACTCGAAAAGCATACATAATAATGGATGACCTCTGTGGTTTAGCTCTATGCGAGAGAACAATGCCGACTTGCATTTCCTGATATGCTATGATCATTGTAAATAAGACGTAAACACTTCCGTGACTACCGGAAGCAAATATATATTTCGAAATAAAAGGAAACGAACACAAAATATGTTCATAACGTTTTCCACTTAAATTTTTCATACATATGCATTATTACGTGCACTCTGTTCAAATTTATGTGCATTTCCTGCTACGTCGATCCATGAATACCGAACTCCTTGAATTTATTTATCAACATCAAGATTTTCTCGAGATTATTTCAATTCCATACTTTTGTTCTAATTATTTATAACTTCTTCGATAAATAAAATATTTAATATACACATATATTTTATTAATACAATAATATTCCAACAAAACCAAAAAATAAATAAAATAACTGCTACATCTGTAACAAAGGGATACTATCGACCGCAGTCTTTTCGCCCAAATATAATACACCCATAACTCGCTATACGGCCGCTATTTATACTGCATTTTGCTATAACGGCCCTCTTCAATTAATGCACGTTTTAGATTTACGGCCTTAAATATTTCGCTATAACGGCAAAAACACTTTTTCGATGTCGATATATCTACATGTTGCCAATCTTGCGCAAGCGCAATAATTGATTCGTTATACGGCATTTCGCTCTGCGGCCAACTTTCGCGGAACGTATCTAGGCCGTAAAGCGAGGTATGGGTGTATATCTAATTTTGTACGAAAAATGTATGTAATCTATTTAACTGCTTTTAAAATTATTTTCGTAATTTAGACAAAAATATCCTTTATAGACTATATCTTTTGTTTTAAATACGAATATATCGTATGTAAAGAACGAACATCAGAGGGCCACAAGAGGACGCTTAATATATAATAAAAATGTATGTATGCTCTACTTATAAAATATGAGAACAAAGAAGGTTTACAATCTGGTATGTAACTCAGAGGCTTTGCTTTATAAATCAAGGAAATTGGCTATATACGTAATATTATTTACTTTTATGTTGTGCACCTATAATTTAAATCACGATGCGGAAATCCAGAACGTTTGAGCTCATATAAGTGGAGGAAGAACAAATGTAACATTAGGAAGAAAATCGTTGTTTCGTCGGTATTGATATTCTATCCACAATATAAATCATCATTATTTGCAGATTACCTACTTCGTTACTTCGATACAAATATTCGTAAGATAGTGGTAAACTGTTACAATATCTTATATATCATATCAATTATTAAAATGTATATTTATTTAGGTTGTGATATTCAATTGAAAACAACCAAAAAAGCAATTAAATATAAATTCAAGTTGTGTTTTAAAGTGATTTAGGTAATAGCTATATCATAAAACAATAATTAATTTCAGTAACAGATATTTGTAAAGCATTATATAAGAAATTCTATACAATTCGCATTAAATTAACTTTTTCTTAGAGAAATAAAATATTCCATTTATCTTGGTACAGACTTTCATTGGTCTAAGTGAAGTTCCAATAAAGAAGAGAGAATTGTACGCGTGTCTAGTACGGATTCAATTGATTTGCGAATAGAAAAGTTTCGGAATCACAGCTTCTCGAAATAAATGTTGTCGGCGTCGCTTTATTTAATGTGTATTGGATGAGGACGAGCCTGGGGGACACTTTAAAGGCGATATTTACAGTCATCCACCAAGTGAAAATTTATTATTTTTTTACATCAATTCCATTGCACAGAAGTTGGCTTCATCTCTGCACAATTTTATACCGAATTCCAATTTGATATTATCACTTCGAATTATCTTTGTTCAAGGTCTCGTAGCAGAGACCGTCGTCTCGCTGAAACTTATTGTATTTTTCTTGCGCTCCCTTTCTGTCTGCAAGAACTTCGCCACTTTCTAAACTTATAATAATAGCAGTGTAACTTCGAGACTGCAATTTTCTTCAGATCTTCCTTCTTAGCTGCAGTTAGTTTTCGAGTTTGGTGTTCACCAAGACATTTACACGTTTACAGTTTAGAAAATACTGCATATTGCCTTTTTGACTAATTGGATTAATTATAAAATAATTTTCATAAATACTGATCAAATGCATATAATATAATGAAATGTTTTATGTAATATCAAACAAATAAACAGATCTTTAAGGAAATTTGAGACGAATTTACAAATAAATCAGTTGTTGAATACTTTACTATGAAATTATTGGTCTATGTTCAAAGAATTTTTAATATTTGAATTGAATCATCAAACTTAGTTATCGTAATTATATTCTCATGAATATTTGCGAATTTGTCGTGATAAGTGTATAAATGCAAGGATAATTCGAAAGAAATAAATACATTATAAACTTATTAATTAATTAATAATCTACACTAATTACTAATAATGAACATGTGGCTAATATTGATCTAATTCTTCTTCTTATTTATCAATGTGTTCTCCAGTACGTTGAATTCACCTATTCGATGGCCTCTCTGACGCATACGATTTTATAATAATTACAAAACTGAATGAATGCACTTCATAATGGCTAAATTTGCATATTCTTATTAGCGAAAAAATACGATACGAGAGAAACCAAGAGAATTTTTAATCTGATCGGAATGTTAATTATAGAAAATTATACAAAGATGGAGGAAGAATGACGGAGAAAGGAACTGTGGTAGGGGGGGGGGGGCGGNNNGGTAGGCGAGGAAATATTTATGCAAATCGCATTATCAGTCTTAATTGAATGATGTTTAAATTCATTGTGGAACGAGAAAATTGTGTTTGCTTCCAATAATTAATACTCGTTTTAAATAAATTAATGAACGCTGTTCATTGTATTTACATACATACAATAAGTTTTCTCTTTTCTTCAAGAAATTTCTGATTTTTCAAATAGAGCAACAGACACAGACAGAAAAAAACATAATATATTAATATAATATTATTCTAATAAAACTACGAAAGAAAACAAATGTTACATTTGTCACAAAGGGCACAGTCTTACTCCGGATATTTGGCTCAATTTGTGACTAATGAAGATGATAAATCTAAATATATATTGCAAAAACTGACAATAAAAAGCAGCAATTAAAGTCATATAATTCTAGTCTTAAAATGAATAGCAAATAAAACAAATATTTAAAGGAATTATTTTTAATATTATTATTTTTTGATTAATTAAAATAGTGTTAAATTAAGTAATTTAATTACATTTGTATAATTAATTAAGCAGTAATTAAAATGATAAATTGTGGAAACAATTGCAAACTGTGAAGAGTTGATCTTTTAAGAAGGCTTTAAAATAATTAGAATGTAAAGCAGGATGGAGGTCATGTTCAGTATAATTTATACTTATTGCAATTAAATTCTGAAGCATTTATGTATAATATCTGCAAGATTTAAGGCATAAAAGCATAAATTGGCGAACGGAGGATCACAGCGTATTCGGGGGGCAGAGAAACTACACTTAATTCGCCGCCTGGGGATGATTTTGCCAGTAAATTGTAAGTGATGGTGTTCACGTCCCACAAGAGAGGTGAACGTATTCGGGGGATGACGCAAATTTCACCTGCAAAGCTATTTTAATTAATGCTGACGAGAATGTCGCGATTCCGGACGACTTCTTACATCGAATAATTTCGAATCTAATCGATGAGCAATTTTAATTAACATGAAACACCGCTTCGTCGGTTATATTAAATTTCATTGATTTTTAATTTATCAAAGGAGAGAAAGATCATGTTCATTATTACAGCTTTTTTTCGTTTTGTTTGTCAGTGGATAATTTTGAGCAGAGAAAATGTGCTTTGGTTTATTAAATTTCTAAGTTTTCAAGAATTCATAAATCATATCCCATAATTTTAATAAAATTTTAAAAGTTTAACCTTCTTCTTGCTTGTCAACTTCTGAACCACGAAAATGCGAGTGAGTGAAGTTTCTTGTAGAACTAGATGTAAAGTTCGGTGCACGTGCCTTTGCACCAAAAATATAAATATAGAGTAATGTGGAATAAAAAAAAAGTTCAATCGGGTGATCGAAAAAAAATGTATGCATACTGGATTCAGTTTTTAGTTGTAAATTTGCATGAGAATGCTGGTATTATGTAAAATACGCGCATGTATGTAATACAATTTACATTTCAATAATTTGTAGGATGTGAAAATGGATCTATATCATTTGATCACTAGTGTGTAAGTTTACTAGAGCTATTTCAAACTATGCAATTTTATTATACTATTTTTAAATCTAAATTTTGAAATATATGTTTAATTATTATAAAAGTTTAATTAATAACTATAATATTCAATTAAATAATTATAAAAATTAATAAATAGATATACAATATATGGTAAGTTTGAAATTTATCAATACATATATACTTAACTAAAATAACTTTGCTGCAATAAATGCAATTAATTTTGTGGTTTTTTCATTTATGTTAAAAGTTAGTCCTATTTAATAAGAATTGTTTCTCAACTTAAGGGTCTTGAAGTTACAGCTTAGAAATGTTAAGTTTATGTCGTAAACAATGCAGAACTATAAACAAAGATGGTGGGTGGCGTGAGAAACGTATCTCTCTTTCTGGAGAAAATAACATTCATTTGCAGTCCTGATCAAGTCACATTTGTACATAAATTATGTAAAAAATACATACATAAAATATCAAATATAAATGTATTTCCATGTTATTTAATTTTTAATTTCCGAACCTCTCACCTCCAGGGCCGTCACTCGAGCGCTTTGTTCATTGATTTGTCCAAGGCGTTTGATTCTGTCTGGCACCGAGGTCTTCTATTCAAACTTTCCCGTCTCAAACTCCCTTCTTAACTCATTAACTTTGTCTAAAACCTCCTTGAGAATCGGTCACTCCGATTCGCGCTTCCTTCTCCAGATCCTTCTTCCAGCTCCAAGGTGTTCCACAAGGATCACACCTGTCTCCTTTATTTAACAGTTTTTGTTCGGACTTCTATAACCTCAATACCTTCAATCACAACCTTTATATTCTCCAGTTCTCGAACGATACTGCCTTAATTTCCCATGCTTCATCTCTTAAAACTTCTATGAAAAAAAGCTCCATAACCTTCCGAATGACCACTATTACAAAACCAAAATTGTTCCGGTCCTCGATAGGTACCTCTCCCTTTCCTTTAAATTGATCTCAAAAGACTCAAATTTATACTTTCATTCAATAAATTTAATAAAATTCTATATTCATGGATGCAAAGATCAATGGTCGATAGCCGTTTAGTCAGTCTTTCTGTTATTATTAATATTCTTATTTTGTTTATTTGGAATTAAGTGTTTTTATTTATTTTTGAACTACTTTATTTTAGTTGTTATCATTTATATTTATAATATTTGTTTTCACTAGGCAATAAATTATATTATATTTCATATTTTGTACACGTGAATGAGTAAAAATAAATAGATATGCTGTATCATTATACAACAGATAATGGAGTTAATAGTAAAATTGTAATTTCACGTATGCAATCTGAACGGATAATCGAAACGCCATAGAGACCATACGGGCATTATTTTCAATTTGAGCTCGGATGGTTTTAAATCTATTAATTATAATGTACAATAACACAAACACGATTAAAAATGCACGAATCTGATGTTTGCATGCAAATTGATTACAAAGCTGTACCGTCTCTGAACGCAGTGACATCGTAATGCGCATAATTTAACTTTAACGCAATTAAATTACCCTTTGTATGTGTGTGTGTTGCGCATTTTGATTTAGTTGCAATATTTGCACGTAGTCACAGTGCACGGTCGCAAATTTGCCAACCCGCTTGTTTTTGTTCGAAACAAAAGTAGGAAATAGAATTAACTTTACTTGTTATTGCATTTTGTGTTCTTGATGGAATTACCCAGTTTATAGTGCATTAACGGTTACCACCCGATGGACGACCATTCGTTAACGAGATGATTGTTTCTATTGAAATTAAATTTGAAAATAAATCTATTTAAATTGATTTTGAAAAAACATTTAAAACGATTAAAAACATTTTATAAAATATCTATAATAAAAAGTAATGTATTATCAATAACAAAGGTTATTTGCATTGATAGGTTATATAATTTTATTTTATTTATTTTATTATTATTTTTATTTGTTCATATAACTATTGCATAAATGTAATTAACAACAATATAGATTAATACATAACAGTTTTGGAATAGTATAATAATAATAGATTTATCTCAAAACTTAATATGTTGTATCAGACATTACTCCTTAAAAAGACTAATTGAACTTAAATTTATTAAATATGAAAATTCTCTAAAGTTGATGAGTATTGTTTTGGTATATTTATAATATTTATTAAAAAAAACTCAAATACAATTTTATACCGAAATAGGGTAATCATTTATATTATTGAATGTGAACGTGATATTAAAATTGTAACAACTTTTCTAACTAAATTGAAAGTATCCAGTTGCTTTAAAATCACATAAAATGCCACGTCTTACAAAACCGTTGATTTGTCTATTTTGAGCTTTTTTAATCATTTCTATTTCAAATCTACTATATTAAAAATAAAATAATGAAGATTGGATTACATTTGGCATTTGCGTGTTTCTATGATAATACATTTCGTACACACAAAACATAGACTAACTACTTACAATCATTTCCAGAAGAAACATATTCTTGGAATTATGTGAAACAAATTATGTGGTTATTACCTGAAACAGAAAAAAAAAGAATTAATACAATGAATTAAAGATTAGTAAGAAATTTCAATACATTGTTAACATAATCAAACTGTAAATGTTATATATATTTAGTAACGTATCATTGAATAAGTATTGAAATAAATAAATATTAAATTATGTTTTATATAGCTATTTGAAATATATGTTGTTTATTCATACTAATAATTTATTTTAATCTAAATTTCATGTTTAATATGTAATTGATTGATAATTCAAACGATTGATGCTGTTAGATTTACATTAACCGATCATTGATTTAAGAAATGACTTAAGTTCTTAATACCAGTTTTAACTCTCAAAATGAATGAGGTCTTTAAAGTATTCGTTAAATATATGTTTATTATGTTCGTTAACCAATAACTCATTGTGTTGTAGAGTATAATTTAATAATAATCATTTTGTATTAAAAATCCTAAAAACGTCCACATGATTTATTATATCATATTAATGTAAATAAGAAATTGTTTTTTTGGCCCAATTTGTTACCAATAATAAAAATTATAAAATTGTCACATTTTTCTTTAATATTTTATTTATTTGAAAACACAAGACAAGGCAAAATATATATATATAATTGCTCCTTCTGCCTTAACATACTTAGGTTTTACTATATAAAGATGATTGTACGACAGTGGTAAGTACTTTCTACGACTATGATTTCCATCTTTTAGCACAGCGTTTTCATTTAATTTTCAGTGATAGTGTTTATTTGTTTTTTATTCTTTTTTTACTTAATGGTTCTCTTTTGTTGTTAATTTCGTTATTTTAATAAACAGACAAACGATTTCAATACATAGAAGGACATATTCAAATAATTCATTTGAGATTTATTTAGTTCTTCACATTCTTGCATATCAAGTCTCATGTTTAATCAATAAATAGTTTTGGTAATGACAGATTCACTCAACTGAAATCAATTTTAATTTACCTGTATTCAATTATCGAAATTACTAGAATGTGTTAATAAATGTAACGGGTATTGAAAACGCTAAATGTGTTGTACGTTCATATTTGTATTTCATTATGGATTTTAATAGTCTCTCGATTCTGCTCGTATCGAGTGATGCATATGGGACCATTACATGAAATATGTTTAGTAATTAGCTCCATTTAAAACTGACAGGGCGATGCAAATTAGGCGCGGGGTGAATGACGGGGTTTCGGTGGAAGTGGCGGTGCGAGACTCCCCCACGTCACCTCCCGAACCGTCGTCATCGATTATCATATGAAATTTGAATCGCGCCACGCGTCGGGATTTATTGGATAATCTCCATCACTAATCGACAGTGTGAGCCGGCTCAGTCTTGTACCTGTCGCTCATTGATAATATATTACCAATTAAGAATTAATCACTGTACTCGATATAATCACATTTTCAACTTTTCATTAAATATTCAACATGCTCTCAGTAATAAACTGATAAGTTCACCTGTTTCATAAGATTATAATTATAATTAGAGAGTAGTTTACGATATACAAGTAGCCCTCAATTCCGTTCCAACAAAAGTCGGCGTAAAATGAATCCATATTTACTGTTAGCTTCTACAATAGCAAAAATTTATTAATACAATATAATACAAAATATATTTTTTTGATAAAATAAAGTGAAATGTTATATTAAATGAAGTAATTGTATTAATGGCTAATAATCAAGAGGTAAATAGTCAACTTATCAACAATCGATTAGAATAATTTTGTTTTAGGTGAAGCTGATATTACTACACCCATATCTCGCTTTACAGCCTAGATACGTTCCACAAAACTTGGCCGCAAAGCGAAAAACCGTATAACGAATTAATTATTGCGCTTGCGCATGATTGGCAACATGTAGATATATCGACATCGAAATAAAGTTTTTTTTTGCCGTAATAGCAAAACATTCGAGGCCGTAAATCGAAAACATGCCTTAATTGAAGAGGGCCGTTATAGCGAAATACCGTATAAAGAGCCGTATAACGAGGTATGGGCATATTACTTCCTTATGATTCCCATACGAAAGACATTGTTTACTACAGGTAACAATTTTCATTTGTATATAATGAAAACCCACTCAAGTAATAATGTCTTTTATTGAGCCATTCTGCAACTCCATCCTGCAGTTAAATATCAAAACTGTGGTCTTGTTCCTCCAAAATGGGCTACAGTTGAATGATCACCAGGTATGTAAACTATTCAATAAACTTATTATTTTCATCTTAAATTTTAAAAATATAAATTAAATTTATGATTTTTTGTAACATAGGTGTACTAGGTTTGTTGCAGGTGTTTTCAAACTACTGTTGTTAAATATTATAAAACAAAAGTTTTAGATCTCTTGCTTATATTTTTCGAAAGAAGTAACTTGCTGTAATTGTCGAACGAAAAGTCTAAAGTATGAAGAATTTAATCGATGTAAATTGAGCCGACGTAAACAGAGGGCAACCTGTATATTTCGGTACAATTGATTATTAGGGACTATTCAGTACAAGCTTACATAGAAAATTTGCATAGTTGCATAATAATATTGTATAATGTAAGACTTAATCAAATATTTAAATTGGATACACAGCTTTGACATATTTGTTGTTAGATTATTGTGTAATAGACAAATAATCATTGGTATGGAATTAACTCATGCCTTGGAATCTATTTAATTTGTTAACACCATAATATTTCTTAAGATTTCTTATGTATAATTTGAATATTTAACTTATTTGTTTCAAATATCAATTTAGTTTTTAAATAACTTTTTAATACTATCAGATTCTAACAGTAGATATTACAGATATATACATATACATTTCGTGCAGAAAGTCCTGCTTTGCAACAATGGCAATAATTGTGTTTTCTTTTTTCTTTTCTATGTATACCCATACCTCGCTATACGGCCACTTTTTATAGACATTTCGCTATAACGGCCCTCTTCCATTAAGGCACGTTTTCGATTTACGGCCTAAAATGTTTCGCTATAACGGCAAAAAACTTTTTTTCGATGTCGATATATCTAAATGTTGCCAATCTTGCGTAAGCACAATTTTTGATTCCTTATACGGCTTTTCGGTTTGCGGCCAAGTTTCGTGGAACGTATCTAGGCCATAAAGGGAGGTATTTGTATTATTTTGGTTTGCATTTTTTTTCATGGAGTTGTTGCACTAATTAGATAAATAATTATAAATTTATTTAGTTGCTAAAGGTAACTTAAAATATGTAACAATTCTTTTTATGAAGTTGTGTTTATTTTGTTTTTTTTTGTAATTAATGAAATTAGTATATATACAGAATATACAGACTTCAAAATTTTCAAAATATCTTCAGTTTTGGCTGTAACATATTGCGGTTGTGATTCTTCAAATTGTGAAAGGTGACCAAACACTATCGGATACACGTTGGATGTGCAAGCCAATTCGCATAGGGAGGGCGCAGCTAATTAGCGGCTTAATAACCATTCCGGCCGTTTTATAATCAATAGTCATCAAACAGTAATTCGGAATGGGATCAACGGGTTTATTGCTGATGCAATTTCGCGGATTATTTTGTTAATTAATGCAAAGAATATAAGCCGCCCATCCAAACAATACCGAACGGTGGGGAGCGCGAAATCCAAATATTATTTTTCCATTTGATATTCTAATTGAATCGCACTACATAACTGGCGTCGAGGCCCATCAGACCAGAATTCCAAACGCACAATTTTCATGCGAAACGAAAATAATCATTTCGAATTGTACATAAACTCATAAACTTTGTTGTTATAAGAACACGATTTGAATTTATATTGTTTCTTCATTAAGCACTGAATTTAATTTCAATTAATAACTTTGTTTGGGCAGAAAAAGCTCTTTGCAGCAATATTTTTTTTCCTTGTATTTCTCTATTTTTTATTATATAACATAATTTATTGGCAAGTTAGACATCAAAATATATTTCCAAATATAAAACCAAACATAATAATAATAATAAAAATGCTGACAAAAGGGCTATCGACCATTGGCCTTTACGACCATTATTTTTTATTATATTGAGTTTATTTTTTCTAATTCTTGTTGCAATAAATGTTATTATTATTTAATTGTACTAATGAAAATAATTTATTTACTTATATATTTTTTACGTAATTTATAGATTTTATTCAAGTGTAATGTAAATTTATGTACTTTTTTAATTAGAGAAAGATGAAAAGCAAAGCATAAAATATTTCATGGAATTTTTATTACTGTGTTTGCAATTCTGCTAATGAATTATTCATTCAATGTTACATAACAACATGTAGGAATTCAACTATTTTTGAATTATTCTTATATCTTCGTGAGTCCTGACAATAAATAACAAAAAATAATGCGTTAAATTATATAAATGTAATTAAAAGAAGGTAGAATCATCTAAATAAATCCGGAAATCTCAGAAAATTTGGACTAATTAAGTTTCTAATTAAGTTTATGTATATTCGATAATTAATGCAACTATAATATACAAATTTATAACAAAAAACAACAAATTCAAGTTTTACAAAGGGCTATAATACATTCAATCGCATTTAAATTATTATAATTTGACAATACAAAGTTAAAATTTAATAAAAGTTTAAAAAAATAATAAATACATAAATCATTACTAACAAAAAAGGTATGTTAATAACACTTGACTTATTGTGTTCCGCTTTATTTTATAAATCAATTAAGAATTAATTGAAATATCAAATTATATTATAAAAATCTGCAATTTGGTATTAATAATAACATTTATTGCTAAATAACTACAAAAAATATAAATCCAATACAATAGTAATAAAGAAACACAAAGAAAAGAAAAATACAATACTATTGCTCCAAAGGGCAATTATTTAAAATATTAACTGTGAAAATATAAAAGTTATTTTAACTAAAATTTTATACAATGTAATATATATTCTTATACAAACAAACATATTTTTCATATATATTGTTTATAATTTTAATGGAATAAATTTGGTATTATTATTATTTGCAAAACACATTGAGTTTTAGTGTAAAAAAACTGCATTTAGGTCGATGAAACAATAGAATGCATGTATGTAAAATGTATAAATTCTAGTTTATTGATTTAACCGATGCGAATACAACTTGAAAAAAAATGTACACGTTTTGTTGTTGTTGCTGTTGTTGTATGCATTAAAAAACGCAATGTGCAAAGAGCATTGTTGTATTAAAAAAATATTGGTTTGTCAATGGAATATTTAAAAAATCAATTTAGTTAGTTACATAGACTGATAAATACACACGGTAGTCTGACGGCCGTCCGACTAACTGTTCTACCAGGTCGTTAACCCAACAACACCTACCATCACTCCTCACCACAAAACTTTTGTTCTTCCATTTTGCTCCGTGCAAGTGATTTCTTCGAACTTCTCTTATTAACAACGCCCGGCAGCAGCTTCCAATCCGAAATGCATAATGTTTGCGTTAAATGTTTACTTAATAGCATACTTGCAAGTTAAGTTACTGTTACCACATAAGTTTGGGTAAACTACAATACAGAACAGCAACTGTTTTATCTAAAAATAATAACAGTATCAGATATTGCATTGCATACATTTAACTTTATTTATATATAAAAGTTCGCGTCTTATTGGAATATTATAATATTCATTATTATCATTACCACTGTGTGACCGCCTCTTTATATCGCTTTTAGAAAGTTCTGCTCTAAAATCGGTAGAAGTTGAACCGTAAATTTATCGCACAAAGGGCAACTCTTATTGCAATCATAACTGGAAAGCTTTCGAGTACTGAACGGAATACAAAAAGTCGAACCAGCAGAGCTCTAGCAACTCCCAACCGTCTCCAAATATCCATTCTGTATTGTACAACAAAAAAACACTCACTTCCTATGGAAAAAAGCCTGACTAATAGAAATACAACTCGAATATTTCCCTTAAAACGTCTTTTTTCCCATAAATAAAGATCAAGGTTTCGAATAATTTACACGAAATAAAAACCCATTTAATATTCCAAACATATATATGCACATAATTTAATTAAACAATGGATCCCGATGATTATTGGAATTGCATCAGTTCAATTAATTGTATTATTAACTGTTAATTCTGCATGCATTTGCCTGTAATTACAATCAATGAACGTGGTCAGACAGTTACCGATAAGTACAATCATTTCAATAATGTACCTGATCGTAACACAATTATTCACTGCTATCGAATTCGCATGTTAAAATTCTAACCCAAACACCAATTACACTAATTAATTATTCACAAATTCATTACATTTGGCTTCACTTATGTTATGCATTATGGTTTTTCTAATTTGTTAAAAAAAATAAACATTCTCATTCAGATAATCTTTTTGTTTTTAATATTTTTTATCTCAAAATTTTAATAAAAACTAATAGTATGTTAATCTAATAGATGTTCCATTGCTGATATGTCTTATTTTAAATATTTTGCATATGATTACTTCATGTAATTGTTTTTTGAATCTAGACGAATATTGATAATAATATATAATCAGTTTGGATTAGATGATTTATTACATAGAATCACGTTTTATAGTACTTTGAAAATGGCATCATGCATGTTTTCCTTAATGTTATGTCATTTTCGATTCCAGTTTGCGGTGAATCAGAGAACAGTTTCATAATGCGCACGTTCGCAGCACGTAGAATAGTTGCATATAAAAGCAAAAGCGGATTACTTCACTAATAGGATTATTCTAAACTAATATGCTTTTAATTATGCAGCATAAGAACATATGACTAAACCGCAGAGCGAATTTAAATTTCCGTATGCTCTTTTTTAATCACATAAACTATAATTACGAAGAAATACGTATTGCTGTATTTTTAGTTATTAGTATTTAGAATATAGATAATAAAACCTCGTATAACGAGATACTCTCATATCGCAATTTAATGCTTTTTATATTGGGTTGACAAGAAAAGGCATTTCGATTTTAAAAACATTTGATAGATATGACTTTCAGTTTACTGTGGAAAGTAAGAAAGTTACTAAGGTTTATAGAGAAATATGTTAAGTTTATGGTGTTGATTGTTTAACAAATAATAATAGTTAATAATTAAATATATATATATATTTAAAACATAAAACTTTATCATTCAGAATCAAGAAACATGAATACATTATTTCTATACAATCTTTATCCTCCTATATTTCATCACTATAGTTCTTGAATATAGGTTGCTACGATTCGACACATAACTATTATTCACTTCTTTCTTTCTCCTGGGTTTTATCCATCTCCACTTTTTCTGTATCAATTTTTCTGTCCGCTTCTTTGCTATAAGATAACCTCCTTCTCGCTTTAGCATCACTTGTCCTTCTAGGCATCTGCGGCTTCCTCTTCTTTGGAGCTCTAGTCAAATCAATATACGTCTTCAACATCTCACGATTAACGTCATCGTTGTCGTCGTCAGAATCTGATGCGTAAACCAATTTCTTTAGTTCTATCAAGGCTTGCAGCAATAGATCACAAGTAAATACATGTCATTTTATGGTTTTAATATTGGTGTTAACACTTTACCATTTTCCATTTTGTTTTTACTTTTGGCTGCTGTTAGTCGAAGCTTTTGAAACGAACTGATGCTGCTGATTTTTAATTCAGCCCTTATATACAAGTTCCATAGCGTAAAAACAGGTGATTAGAAATCACATATTCTAAGATCATAAAATGGTTTACTTATTTTAATCGATTATATATTGAAGACACTTAAATGCTAAATATTTCTTGAGGATACATCAAACGCTTTGAAATTTTCAATAGGAAAGTAATTTCATGTTTTGAAATACTTACTGAAGTTGTTGATCAAAAGAATCAAAATCGTAGAATAGTTTTGTTCTATACTGACACTATTGACATCTCTACTGACATCTATTTTGCTAAACTTCTAATTTTTCTTTACCTTAATTAAACAACGTTGAATCATTCTTCTCGAATTTGTTCTTATCTATATGACGATGTAAAATTATAATATCCTTCAACATAATTGTTTGAACTAAAAACCCGAAAGACTTAATAATAGAAGGTTTTCTGGAAACCGTATAATTTGTTCCGTATATATTCCTTGACGTTCATTTGAAATTCTTTTAATTAAAGTCGCAGTTCCTTGATAATTGATGTTCAATTAAATATTTCAAAAAAATGTTGAAAAAAAATATGTGTATACATCGTTAAAGAGGAAAATGATAAAATAATTATCGGCCTTTGAGGTATTTCATAACTTCTGCTGAGTGAGCAGTCAATGTATGTTTCTTTTCAGATAAAAAAAAAACTTGAGGATATGAGTTGCAATGGAATGGAATTAAAAAGAAATTAAATTGCATTTCTGGTCGTCGGTGTTTGCAATTTATTTCCACATGCATTTTTGTTTTTCTACTTCTTTTTTTCCGACCTCGTTGTTGTCGTTAATTAATCGTACCGGGAAGAGCGATGTGGCTGTAATCTATAAAAGTTTGATCATTTACGGAAAACTATAAATAACTATGGAAAATGTTCATTGAACGTTAACAATATGCGAGTTGACAATGATTCATGAGTTATTTGATACATTGTTTACGAGTTAGATTTAACAGCATAATCCAATATTGAAGTAAATTGGGATATATTTATGTGATATTCGTATAAATATTTTTAAATTGCAATTTTTAACAATAAAAAAAATCTATAATACTAATTATGAAACAAAAAGATGTATGATTTTAGTTTTATTTTGAATAAAATTAATATTGATTGCGTTCAATAATTGTTCATTAACTAATAAAAAAAGTTTTCCATTAACATGTATTTTTTAGAACAAAAAAATGAATAAAAAGGCATGTTATTAATATTCATCATTTTATTTCTTGGTAATCCAATTAATTGCATTTAATTATAAAATAAAGCATTGTTTCGGTATTCACTATTTTATTTGTTTAATCAAAAACCCATTTGATATAAATCAATAACAGCATGGGAATTAATTCCAAAATTCAATAAATAGACTATTTATTAAAAAGTATATATTGAAATCGTTTATTGCTTTGTTTGGATTCATACGATAGCGAATCTCTGTGATGCTCTTGATTAAAATGGTTTCACCGAATTACATCGAAATTAAATATGCCTAAATTGTAGAAATCGCATTCAGATTATACGATGTTTTATTCAACGGTGCTTTCTTCCCTCGCCGTTTCCCACTTTTACAAAGTCGACGCTTTCTTTCGTCCTCCCTACTCTATCAAAAAGATATTCGCGAATTGTTCGGATGATATTATTATAGTCATCTCGGTGAAATTTATTGCAAATGGGCATACGAAGAACAAAGGGAATTTCTGCTGGTTCCACTGTCTGTTTCCCTTTTCCGAACACTTCGCCCACGCCCTTCGCAGCCCAGAAATTGTTCGAGTATAAATAACAAGCCCCCGTTGAATCGCATAAGCGAAATTGTATTCAACACTCTGTTCTATCTATTATTCCGATGTATTGATTCCGCATACTATCCAACATAACATTCGACCATAAAACTTTATACCTTAATCATCCTGTAGACTCTTAGTTTCTTGATCCTATTGAACATTGCTTGTTAGGCATTTCTGGATAAATTTATTACATTATATAATTATTTGTTATATACGATAACATCTCTAAGACTTTATGTATGTATTAATGCCTAAAATTATCAGGTTTTCATTAAACAGTAAACTAATATCCAGCATTGTTTCAAACCCGACTAATTGAGGAATGTCAAACGCAGTAGCTGATTTTTGCATATATAAGATTTATATTCAGGGAAGCCTCACATTTTTGTACTATAGAATACAAAATTGACAATAAGCTTTCTAATGAGCAAAATGTTCAAGCCAAATATCATGCAATCTCTTGTAACTATTGCGGAATTCCTACAAAGTTGGAAAAATCCTGCTTTAAGTCTTGAATATTGAGTACCTTGAGTGTCATTTATTTTACAATTCATTCAATTCCTAGCTTTCCATATACGTCAAAATTAGGAATGAGCATTCTGATGAAATTACTTAAGCTTCATCATTTTTTCAGTTTAGAATTCAAAAGTCTATATGGTCCTCAAAATTGAATTGCACCTTAAGTGATCAAATCATCAATGGTAAAACCACAAAAAAAGAGTCGGAAATCCAAGATTCCGGATTCACATGAAGCTATTTCGATAACAAATTGTTAAACGATGTAGGAACATTTATTTCACTATTAAAAAGAATATTACTTCAAAATCTTGAAAATGGATTTATTAATTTTTATGTTGCTAAATGAAAATTTAATTTAATTAGAAATTATGAAACTTATAGTGAATCCATATTGATCGAAGCGAGATATAGCTGTACTTTTATGGCTACATTGTGATTAATATTTAGTAAATGTTCATGAAAAGAAATTAATCTTGATACTGCATTGAAATCCGGTTACGGACAGATATTAGGATGAATAACTAAATCAACCCAAAAGCTTAAAAGCGTAAGCCCCGATGCGCGCAGTTCCTAGTCTTCCTCCTTCGGTTAGGGAACTATTAAATGAATTTGTGAGTATACTACATAAGCATATGATATATACTATGTAGGTATAAATCGGGACGATATGCACTTTCGTGAAATTAATTAATGTATTTGGTAGGTGCAGCATCTGCAGGAGGTGCAGGGTTTAATTGGAAAAGTGCATTAGCGAGTTGAAGAATATTTATGAAACGAGCGGTGGGACGGAAGAATATCGGAAATGCGCCGTCCCGAAAAGAGTAGATCAATATGTCATTATAGTCGCGGTCGGGGATTTAATTTGACTGTACCAGAAGGAAGGATATGGTCGGGCGGTTCCAGGCCGTATTCTTGAATATGTGTGCTCGGCTAAACGTGAAATATACTAAATTCCAAATATACTATCCATCTCCCGGCAAAGTTTCAACAGACAATAATACATACGGAGCGAGTATTTCGGTCTACCTACCTACCTAACCCTACGTAAAACCAATTAAATTGATTCACGACTCGGGGATAATATAAATTGATATCCCCTTCGCCGTATCAAGTTTAAATGAATGTAATATGCAGATCTCCATGAAATAGTATTCAGAGTATTTTACATAATCATTTCAGAATAGAATTATCATTGAAACTACCAAAAAGAAGACACAAAATAGTAAAACATAATATAAATCTATAATAAGTTTTACTATATGTTACATTTGTATAACATAACTCAAACTAATTTTTTACCCTTCCACCTCCCTCTTCATTTGGCGCGCTCTATCAGTGATCCCGCCAGTCCCGGTCTTATTGAGGTCACTCTCTTGATGTAGTCACTGTCTTATACTCAAACTTATATGTATAATAATTTTATTAATACATTAATAGAAACGCAGAGGTATATTGTTAACCCTAATGGCCCATTACTAACACTGGTTCGAAAACTAATTCTATTTGAGGTTCTAATTAACCAATGAAGAACCTATACCCAAATCTGCCTCTGGACATAAGGGTTATCGACCTAAGATATTCTGCTTAATATAATTAATATATTGGGTCGCAGAGATTTATGTTCAATAACACTTCTATGAACATGTTTTGGCTTATCTCTCTGTTTATATGACTGTTAAAATAATTATTGGTATATTATGAAATTATAATTACAGTAACACAATAATATGAGAAAATATTAGATTATATTTTAGAATATCTATATTTTATTATAACATATGTACTTACAAATTCAAAAAAAAATACAAGTTTTCATAGCACATTGTTTTTGCATTTTTTTAATTTGTTCATCTGCATTTTTTCATTTGTTGATATTATATATATTATACTCATATAATTATAACAAAGCCATAATAACTGGTGCTCCGGATGGATTGATTGATTTACTCTGTCGATGGAATAACATTTTCAACATCAATTCTTGTCATATATAGTTTTGATACTGTTGTGTCCCATGCATTAAACGTTTTTGTCTATTTAGATAATTTTATAGTAATTAAACAATGCATAACGATATACTAATTCAATAGTGGTTCGTATATCAATCAGAACTTAATATAAAGACTCAAATGACCACACATTTGCAAGTTAATTATTATTCAAAATAGTTTTGCATTATTTAAATTCAATCATTTAAGAAGCATGATTAATAGCCATTTGATTTACGTCAAGGATGACCACTCACGTCATACTAAATATACATTCATTATTTTTTCCGATAAATTATTTTTAAATTTATTGCATAATGATATACAATTTATATTTTCGTATCAAGGTTTACTAAAAATTGTGTCTTATGGTCAAATGCTGGGGTCGGCAACCTTTTGATAGCAAAGAGCCATTTTTAAGTTATTATCTGTTGAATCCAGAGCCGCACGTAGCGCTACCTGCGATTGCCATTCTTGGCAAAGAAATTACGTCCTGCTATTCAATTCAACCAGATTACGTGGAGTGGTGGGTGATGGAAGCCGTTATTTATCATCTAGTCAAACGTTCTTCAACCTTTTTATACCTGTGCACCGACAAAAACGACCGACATTTCAAGGACTGGTTGATGGTTAATATATAAATCAAAATCAATGTAGATAGTAAAAACAAATGGTATAAAATTATGCATATTTTAAACATTTGTCGTTAAAATTCTTAGAAATAGTTATCGAAACTGTCAGTATATATAATTCTTTGTTTAAGTACAGATAATTATTATAAAAGAAACATAGATGAGTAACGTTTAACCTTATGATACATAAAGTTAAGTTCATATTGAAAACATTGCTTTAGAAATATTTTATTTTCTTACTTAGTGCATGTTCTGCTAAACCATTTAAATAGAATATTCTGTTCGTGTGTGCGCTATGAAGAATAAAATAAGAATCCAGAAATAAATCCGTCCCCCGTGTTCCATATCCAGTATGTCAATAAATATCGTCGAAAAAAAAATATAGATGTATTTCAGCACTCGTCTGCAGGGGGTAATTTTATCAAGTTTTTACATTATTCGAGTGGGTTTCGGCGCCTCCGACACCGGGTGGATCATAAGGAAGAGTCTCAGGAATCATCGCTTTCGCTCTCCCTTTCTCATTCTCTCCCGTTCGCTCCATCCCTTTATATATTTTTTATTATTCAGCGAGCCACGGAGTGTTCCGCCATCAAAGGGGTGCATAATACATGCCAAAATAGCTCTCCGAGTCCGAAAAGCGTACTCGAATTACCTTTACTTTCCATTGTATGTATCCGCACAAAAGTGGACAGCGAGAACAAAATGTTAAAATAATATACGGAATTTTAATAAAACTGGTAAAAAAGGGGAATAGGAAATCCGGTGAAATGCAGAATACTGAATATATATATACATATTGGCTTGTCGAAACGTGCTCTCTCACGGTTTATTGTTTTTTGCTTTCCAATTTTAGTTTTATTTTACGTACGTAATTACCAGAGTGTCAATACTCTTTTGCTCTTTAGAAATAACAACTTCCATGGATAGTCTCATGAAAAATAATGGTTAGACATGGTTAAATATGGAAATTTGTTTCCTTTATTACTTGTTTACTTCACAGAAGTCTATTAGCTAGACACGTACGGAAAAGGTAAATTACTGGCTTTGCAAAGGAATTTAGGATTTCACAAATACACCCATACCTCGCTTTACAGCCTAGATACGTTCCACGAAACATGGCCGCAAAGCGAAAAGAATCAATTATTGCACTTGCGCAAGATTGGCAACATGTAGATAATTCAATACAAAAAAAGTTGCCGCTATAGCGAAACATTTTAGGCCGTAAATCGAAAACGTGCCTTAATTGCAGAGAGCCGTTATAGCGAAATGCCATATAAAGAGCGGCCGTATAGCGAGGTATGGTAGATAGCCAAAAGCTTATTTTGATGTGACAATGTTATGATTTTTTCAATTTGACAGATGTCTTTTAAGCTCACTTTAGAAGAGAAATGCGCTTACCTTTGTTCTCAGCTGTTAGTTTAGGATACATTTTAATACGAAGTGCGAATATTTTCAATATACTTTACTTTCTTTTATTTCCGTAAAGGCAAAGTACTTACTTAGCAAAACATACTTATAAGAATTGATTAAATTGTAAATAATTGTTTGACATTTATACTTGAAGTTTTTGAAATTTATATCATAATACAAAATCTAGTAGTTTAAAAAATTATATGTTCTTCTATTTGTTGATTTAATGTAAAATTTATGTGACTAAAACAAATTTAGCAATCGAGAAAAACACGTATTTAGTTCAACAATATCGTTAATGACTCTTATCGTGAAATAATCGACCACATTTAGAAATAAACAATAAAGTATGTAGGTGAGAAATAAAAAAACTGCAACAACAATGGTAAAGTAAATATAAAGTCTTGTCCGAGATCATTTACATATTTTCATAAGATTTACTGAATGTTTAAACCAAACAATAACAAAGTGACGGATCCGTGAACAAACTAAAATATTATATATTTTTTTAAGATAATACTGAATTATGGAATTTATATATTTAGTAACAGTTCATTTTTCACAAATAATGATAATAGATCCCTTACATCACCGGTTCTTAAACTTTGGGACACAATAAACTTCTAATTGGTAAAGTCAGCTGTCAGCTGACATTGTGTCAAAAATTCTTATCGCAGCAAAAAAAGATTGAAATACTCTGCTTTACATGAAAAGGTTAGAGATCGCAGTTTTTCCGCCCCGAATTATTATAATATTTAAATATTGCTTCCTTATTTAGTGTTGTGAAACTTCAGAATCCAGTTTTGATATATAAGTTGGATGTGCAAAACGCCGGGAGATCTCTGTTTTTGTTAGTGAAAGTATTCTCACGGTGCAGATGCATCGCAAACAGGGTCACACAGTCAGTTACGACATTTAATTCTAGTAAAACGTTATGCTCCTCGAATGCAACAGCTACGACTGCTCCTCTTACGTGCAGAATATATGTTTGTGCATGTTCCCTGTTTGGTTTTGGTTCGGTATGTTTTGGAGTACCGCAGCATCCAGAATGATAGTGCAGACGTATCATAAAACATGCGAATATTTACTGCGACTGTTCGGTTTAATACTGCATTTGTATAATTGCGGAAATGCTGTAAAACGTATTTGTCCTGAAAATCAAAATTTATTTTAATACCGCCACCGCCGCTATTAACGTAACATAAACGCAATATACACACAGTGACACGAGTTTTAGTCGCGCTCGAATTTATTCATCCAATTCTAATTTGTCTAATGGAAAATTCCCAAGCTTATTTATCATTAGCACATACTGAACAATATTACTCTTCTAACGTGTACAATCATTAATAATATGTTCTGTTATCAACAAATTACAGTTGAATCATCTTTTGAGTGAAAAAGTTCTGTAGAATTTCTGTTAAATTAGTTTTATATATAATATAAAACAAGGTTGAAAGGATTGCGGTCAATAGCACTTTGTATGTATGTACAATATTATTTGTAATTATTAAACAAATAAGTTGACTAATGTCATTTTTGTTAGGGTTTTTGCATAAACCGATTTTCGAAATCAACTTGAATATGACAAGAAATTTAAGAAGTAGATAGTTCAATAGAATATTTTTTTAAGATTTGAGAAAAATAATGTTAATAATTAGATTACACTAAAACTGACAGTAAAATAGTCTAAATATTCTATTATTTACAACCGAAACTAACTAAACTGTACTAGTAACAAAAATAAATAATATCAAATAATTAATATGTATTAATATTGAAAATTAAACTTTTTAAGTAGAATCATTCCATGCTACGGAATTCATTTATAATGTTGCAGTATACATTTGAAATTGACATCGCTCACAGAGTAGTTGCGTAAGTACGGAACCGCATTGTGGGGCACCACTAAGAATCTGGATCCAATGAAGGATTAGGGATCTATGCATGCTCGCTGGACCCATTATTTGGAAATCGCCGAATCATCGAACCGTTCATTCCATTCGATGTTCCCTTTTTTAGTATACGAAAATCAATTACGAAATCAATTCTGGTAATTTGTTAAATTGCCGTGTGCTTTCTCTGTCGTTTCTGTCGAAGAAGGACAGTATTTCCAATTACGTCACTGCTTGTGATTTTTTTTTCAGAGTTAAGTTAGTAACGATATTTTACATTTTAGGAAATTAAGTTAATGTTAATTCGATCTGCACACATTGAATAGAATAAATCATTTCAAAAAAATATGTTAAGATATATTTTTAGCGTTACTTTTGCTTTTAATTAATGAAGCTAATCAGATTAAAGTCTGAAGTTAATATTTTAGTTCACATTTAAAGTTATTTACATTAGTTACCCTTACAAATATATTATAGAAAAATAAATAGTTTAATATTATATAATTTTGCATTAAAATGACGAAAAGTTTATTTTTTTGTGTATTTCTTTCTTGTTATTTAATCTAGTTTTTGTTCTAACTCGGTTGATAGATCTACTTTGCATCTATTCAGTCGTTTAAATAAATTTAAATAAATGTAATTTTCAATAATTTTAAAATATTGATGAATAAAATAAATTGTTTAAAATCCACGATTAATTATGATATTTAGTTTACAGAAGAATTTATTTAATCTTCTTAAATGCTTCTTAACTTTAATTTGTGACAATTATCATTGAGACTTGAAATTAATATATTTTTGTATAAACATTTCGACTCACCTACAAACAATTCAAAGGCAAATATGGTCTTAATGTGCATTTTATAAGCATGACATTAACCTTGAATTATATTTCGTATCACAATAAACTTATGCACATAATTCTAAGTGTTTTGAAGATAGAAACAATATATCTCAAGAAATAACAGTGAAGTAATAATAATATTTACCAAATCCTTTTAAAGGAAGCTTGCCGAAGCGATTATCTGAGGAAGATTGCTTACCTGAAACAAGAATGAGAAAATGTTAATAGAAACAGAAGTAATGCAAGTGCAGCGGAGGACATTAAACATTTGAAAACGGTAGCGTACGGAAAGAAGCATACATAAAATTAGGTTATTGCAGAGAATATAAGAGTCCTTTCGAAGACGATCTGAAAGTATAATGCAATTTCCTTATGCATTTTAATAAATCTATTTTCTAAAACCGAAGACGCAGCTAAGCATTCGCCACTCCACTCGCACGAGAACTTGTCCATTTGCATAGAAATACACTTATACAAATCACATGAATAACGCAATTACATTACCTTATTCTCTCATAAGAATAAAGTTGCTTGAATATTTCATTATTTCAAATTAACAGTTCATATTTTTTTTGTTTTAAAGTCGTTTTTTGTACTGATTTTCTCAGTAACCTTATGTTCTTCATAGTCATCATATTTTATAACTTATTAAAGTCAAGTTATGTGCTTTACTTTTACTAAATGACACATTTACTTTTAAATATTTCGTAGCTGAGTGTAATATCTCTTAATAAATACTAATACACCCATACCTCGCTTTACGGCCTAGATACGTTCCACGAAACTTGGCCGCAAAGCGAAAATATATCAACATCGAAAAAGTTTTTTTGCCGTTATAGCGAAACATTTTAGGCCGTAAATCGAAAACGTGCCTTAATTGAAGAGGGCCGTTATAGCGAAATGCCGTATAAAGAGCGGCTGTATAGCGAGGTATGGGTGTATCTTCTTAATTATATATAAGTTATTAATTTTTAATAGAAACTAAATATATTATGTCATTATATTGTATGACTATATTTTCATGATCAACTAAACAAAAATTATGAAATTTATGAAAATGGTAATAGGTTTAGGAATAACTTAATCGTTATAAATGAAAAAAAAGGTTTTCTGCATCTTTTTTTTAAGAATTTTTCAAACCGAATTAATGAAGCAGTGAAGTCCGAAGTATTACTGTAGAATATTATAAACAATAGAGAAATATTTGATAGAAATTAAATCTTTTCATGACATTTAAAATTCTTAATGGAATTGTCATTCGTTTGATTTCTTTCCTTCCTAATGTTAACTTTTCTATAAATATAAATGAGTACATCTCTTGTACAGAGCCCAGAAAAGATACTTTGCAATCATCTATTGGGAACATTCGACGATGTTGGGGCAAGCCTCGAACGCTGCACAAACGTTCAAGCAATCAATCTCCTTGATAAAAGTAGAACCACACAGCAGTCCGACTGTTTCAATCACTGGAACTTCTCTTATTCCAAGAGATAAATATTGTTTGAACGTATCCTATATAAGGGATCTAAGACGGACAAATAATTTATAAGACCTTCAATTATGTATTTGTAATGTTTTTTATATAATAATATTAAATTTATAAAAATATGTTTATAAGTTTTCTGCTGTCATTTAAGGTAATAATTGTATTTAATATTTGCATATTTTTGGATTCAAGAAATTCGTACAAAAAAACAGTTTAATAAGACAATGAATAGCGTATAAATATAATGTTAAATTAAACTTAGATGAAAAATGTCAAAATTGTTATAATGGATACAACCAACTTCTTATTGCAAATATATTATTCATAATTTATGAAATTATACTTAGAAGTATATGTAAATTAAGAAAAAAGTATTGGTTGGGTCATAATAAACTTCATAATTTATAGATCAATATGTTATTTAAAATATTTGATTGTCGAATTTAATTTATTATATATTTGCTTAAATAGACAGCATTTCAATAAATATAGTATGCATATCATTTTAATTAGTCTGCAATAGTTTTTAACATATTAGATGCGTACATTGTTGTCGGTGGAAATGCGAAAGCTATTGTATATACAGAATGTTATTTAATTTTGAATGATAATAATGTACATACAACTAATGCAGCGCTATAGGAAATTACATTCTATTGAATACAATATTGTTCAATTAAATATGAATGTAACTCGAACACAACAAGCAGTTTTAATTAATTACATAGCAATTGTAAAAACCGAGTCAAACATAAACGCGTACAAGTGAAATAATATAACGTAAAAAGAGCAAAAAATCGAACTTAATTGCATTTTCATTAGTGAAATTCGTTTCTGTGCGTAGAAATGAGTTAGTCGAATCGTAACTAATGGGATTGCATCAATAAAATCCACCCCAGCATCTCACCCTAAAACCCATTCTTTAATTTTACTCCCTTTAACTCCTTTTTTTTAAAGCGAAATTAACTTTTGAACTTCTCATTAATTCAACTCTTTTGCTCGAGTTCGAATTTGTTCGTACTGATCATTAAAAGTTTAACGATCGTTAATGTTTGGAAAAGTTTTTGATTCTCTCTCTCTCTGTTTTTCTCACGGGGAACGATGCCAGGCCACGATGTTTTGTGTAGTTGTTGATGGCAAAGCACGACCTTCTTCAGCGTCAACATTTTTGTGTGTGTGTACCATTGTCGTTGAAATTTATTTATTTAAACTCTTGCGAATTACTCAATGGCTATAAGTTGGAATAGAGTGAACGTACGGAAAGTGACAAAACGCATCGGATAAACTCGTTACATTCAAGCAGAGGAGGGACTTCAAAGCCAGAAGAAGAAACCTCAACTTTGCAGCTCTCGAGACTGGAAACGTGACATACATACACCGGGCACAAATTGTTTCTTTTTCTTAGTCTTCTTTTGTTGCTTGCTTTTTTTTTTTCATCAAGCGACGACACTGATATATGGAACAAAGCCCTTGTGTTTGTTATTAGATTTCAACATAGAACTTGTACACTACTGTATATATATACATCTGTATAGCTATATGTACGTATTTATATAGAACGGTCATGTGCAACCTACTTTATTGAATATTATATGAGCGGAATATCTAATAAGATGTTTATATTCAGACGCACATACTCGCATAGAAAATAATCCAAGTTTCATAATTCCATTTTAACAGTAAATGTGCAAATAGTTTTAGCAATTCGGGTCAAACCGAACTGGTTACTAACTAGTGGAATTTCCTTTTACGGGAACATAACAAACAACAACCACGACAACAACGTACGACACAACTTCAACATTATTTAACAAATAATCAATAATTATCCTTTCTGAACTCATTAAATTCTACTTTAACCTTGTTAATTCAACTATATTTAATATAGTTAAAAAGATAATACGTTATTCAGACATTTTCGAATAGTGTTATTAGCAAATAATTACAAGCATAAATTGTCATTTGCTGAAGTAACAGCTTAATAATTGATATTGTTAAACACATTACTAGAAATCAGAAAATGAATCAAATAAAAACAAAATTCACTGAATATGGTAGAGTTTTCCAAACACAAAAATGTAAAATTATTATTCAAAATATTTCTTTAAATAATTGTATTCTTCACCTGCATTACCAAAAAAAAGTATTTACGAACTTGGGTTCATATAGTTTCGGAAATGCTTAAGGAAAATTATACAAAGATTTGCGACAATTAAGGAAAATAACATTATATTCATGATTATTTGCGAATGATATTTTTTTATGAAAAAAGGTGATCGAGATTAATATTTGCAAATCACTAAATTTCTGGGTCTTGACTATAAGTCTAACATTCAAAAAACGTTAAATTATATTTGACCAAGACTTTTATTCAAATTGATATAGTTAATATAAGTAATTGATTAAAACAACAAAGAGATATGATACAATTACTTAGCCATACGCCAAAAGATGGTCTCATAGTCAGGAATGAACCGACAACCTGTTAAGTAGATTACGTCATATGAGGAAGATAAAAAAAACCCTCTTCAGACAACAAAATATTAATCAATGAAAAAAGAGCAAATTCATAAATATTTTCAAAGAACGTCAATCTATACTAAAATATGATTAGTTCTATTGTATAATTTGCAGAAATTATTTGAATTATATTACATATATATAAAAATTATACTCCATGATAAATTATATCTAACTATAATAAATAATTTCAAAATCAAAATTCAATCTTAATTATTAGTAGTAATAAAAGACCTCATTAACCCCAGTAATTAGTTCAATAAATCAAATTATTTGTATCCAGAAAAGAAGTTCCAGGGATGGAAATTTGGATACTGTTAAATGGCTGGTATTATCGTTGTGGATTTTTAGTAGTTTGAATTAAGTGAATTCAATTGGTTTTATAATAACTTTATTATTTAATTATTGTCTTAAGATTATGTAGATGATGAGTCTTATGTTATTGGTTTGAGATTTTACTGAGACTAATTATAAATAAATATTCTACTTACAAAGTTAATTATTATTAATCAAGGGGTGGGAGTTGTGATTGGGAGCAGCGCTTTGTTTATATTTGATGATTACGCGTTTCCATGGAATTCGGCTTGGGTGGTTGGTTAACAATACGACCAGTTCGAATTCCTTACAGTTGTTTATATGAAAAAGTGCATCGATTAAGAATCTCCGTATGAATCTCTTGGCACTTATATAAAAAGATGTGACGAATAAGACACTTAATATGGGTTTGTTTATATATAATATTAATAATAATGGTTGGACACAGCAGAAATACAATTAAGGCCTCACTTTGATAATCTATGTTTCTATATGAAAAGTTTCGGAATTCACACCCTCTTATATACCTAATGTAAATTATTAGAATTCTTCTTCGCCAAAACAATATAGGTAATGTAAATAAAGGTATATTGATAATTATAATTAATGTATATACCATTCTAATGTATTAGGATGGAGGATTTCCATAAAATTGCAACCATGAGCAATTACATACAGTTAGAATATTTTGTTCTCATAAAATTGTTGAATTGAAAATGCAATTGGTGGAATTTAAACAATTGCTGCAGCAGATTGAAATTTCAGTGGCCTCGGATGGATTGAATATTTGGATGCGATCGGAGCCAATTAGAAACCGTTTGAGCGGATGATTAAATTCAGGAGAGGGTGTTAATGGTTCGGCAATAAACATGGAGCAGTCATCGCGATTGATTTTACCGTGCGCATCAGATCTGCATACGTATATAAATAAATATTATACCGGTTGGAATTATTTTGGCAATGGTAAAATTCGGCGAAAATTTCTCCATAAATTATCCAGCACATAATGAAGTGTTAACTGCGTCGGAGGGCTTGAGTTACGGTGCTCGCAATAACAACATGTGCCGATAAATTCCGTGCACAGCGAACTTCGCTAACATATTTATATTATGTACCTAGGCTGTCCCAGTGAGAACACACGACAGATTCCCTTGTCGTGCTGTTTGATTATTTACATTCATTTCAAACTTCATATAAATGTACTCACATACGTTTGATTAACTTAATATAACTAAAAAAATACAATTGTAACATCTATTTTTCTTAAAATCCATATTTTATTGCCTTTTAAGTACAGTCGTTTATATGATTTTTTATTATACTTATATTAATTAATTAGGTTAATTTATACATATATAAACAAAAGATATTCATTTAACAATAATAATGAAATAAATTACTAAAAATACTGAAAGTTTTTGTATTAATTGATGCAACACAGAATACACCCATACCTCGCTATACGGCCGCTCTTTATACGGCATTACGCTATAACGGCCCTCTTCAATTAAGGCACGTTTTCGATTTACGGCTTAAAATGTTTCGCTATAACAACAAAAAAAATTCAATGTCGATATACCTACATATTGCCAATCTTGAGCATGCGCAATAATTGCTTCGTTATACGGGTTTTCGCTTTGCGGCCAAGTTTCGTGGAACGTATCTAGGCCGTAAAGCGAGGTGTACTGATATTAGCTCTAACTAAAAATTTAAAAATGCTGATCCACTATATGTCAGGCTTATAATTATCTTGTACATAAGTCTTAAATACACCTTTAACTAGCAAGCAATTTAATGTTGTAACAGTTATTCAAACAGTTTAAAATCTCTATGTTTAGTTGTAAGTTTAAATTGGAATATGTAGAATCCTCTAATGGATACATACATACAACAATCCTACTCTATTATTAATAATGTCTATAAAAAATAAACAAGAAAGAGATATGAATTACTAATTTAGTTAGAAAGCGAATGACTCAAACGTTATTGTTTCGTGTAGTATATAGGAACAATACTTTGTTAAATTCTATATTTTAATTAATTTGGTAGTCTTGACAATGTAAAAAAATATTCAGTAAAAGTATTTATGTATTTTTCTCATAGGAAGTTGATTTTATGTTAACAAATGTATTAAATAAATCATACGAGTTTTATTTCAAACGTTCAATCTAAATCGAATAATTCGTTTTTGCAATAGATTCATATAGGAACCACATATTTACATTTTAATTAAATAATAATAGAATTCGTTTGTAAGTTAAATTATCATTACACAAATAATTACGCATGAATTAGGTTAATAACCATCATTATAAGTATTTGACTGGTAAGAAAGTAATTTCGGTTATCACAAATCATAGTAGCATAAATTCAAGGATTTCTGTGAATAGTATAATTTATTCTTTTCATATTTAATAAGCATCAGCCTATGCTTAATTTAGATGCGAATTGCGTAAAAACTCTTTGATTAGTTTTAATTTAAAAATGAAAAGTGAAAATGATCATATTAGATTTAAGTTTTTAAAAAAATCTGTTCTAAAGTTTCTGTTTTTTATTAAACCGAAATTCCTTTCTTGACAATGCAATATATATATATTGAAGAGAATATTGTGTTCTTTTTCAAGTGGGCATCGAATAGAAACATTCAATTGTTTTTATTTATTGATTATTATTAATGATTTTGTGGAGTGGAAATTATCGGAATTTCGTTCGAACAAATTAAATTGTCAAGTGCATATAAAGATACGTTTCCTGCAGCACCCGAATTCGACAACTTTATGTTGAATAATCTGAAATCTAATACGAACTCTGGGCTAATTGGTTCGTAGCCACTTTGCTCGAAATCTAATTAATCTACGTTGTAATAGTGTTTCCGATCCTGCATAGTTTTCGACTTGCACGATGCATACAAGAGTTACTTCACAAGCATTCATTTGCTCGATTCCTCCGTAAATTGGTTACGATTATGATTACATTCAGATTAACCTGTTGGAATTATTCATGTTTCATTTCTTCATAATTCATGTTTGTTATACGTAAATTACGTGTGTTTCAATGACCAATAAACACATGCGCTTTGTCGATAAATAAGTAATTGTTTTGGAGAAACGTATGTGTTCGTATCGGGTAAGTTTTTAAAACAATAATGAGTCTACATTAAACACGTTCAATATTCAATCAAAACAATTGACAATGGAGGAATACGAATTCCGTATAACTGCAAACAATGTTATTTTGTAAACAGCGAAACAATTAAAAAGAAATCCCGATAACCGCAAAAATATTTTTCTCACATTTCGCGGAACGAATGCTCCCGATAAATGTACAGTGACGTGGAATTATTAGCGGTAATGATCAAACGTTGCCTCTGCCTTAATGTAAACGAGGAATACGTCGTTTTTGCTGCTCTTGCATAGGATAAATAATAATTTGTAAGCAAGATAGGAACGAGCCAGGCCGATGTTGGAGATCGAAGCACAATCAGCAGAAAATAAAGCTTAATTGAATACATTCTATGCATTTTACGAAACGCTGTACAGACGTTTAAATTGATGGCTCCATTGAACGGAATAAATTAATATTTAATGCTGTTACTTTGGAACCCTTGAACGGACGAAAAATCAATCTCAATTTATATATAATTCAACGAGATTCATCTCTGTCCTCTACTTAAACATTTTTTTAATGCACGATACGTCATGTCAACAGCACGTCAACTTTAATTTAATCAGAAATATTATCATAGTCACAAATGGTTTTTAATAGTTCATTTTAATTCCAATTACTTCGAATTTTCTCCCGAAAAGTGACTCAATCATAACTTTTGGAGTTGTTGTTGCAATAAATGTTGGTGAAAATAAGTAAGCTGTATAACTTATCAATACATAGATATGTACAAATAATTTAAAATATAATACGTTTTCGTACGTCGGTATTATTAAATAAATTAGTAAGAATTATAAATTTCATATTTAGGTGAAATGTGCAGTAGCAAATATTATTTATAACAGACATTAGATTCTATTTTCATATCGGTTACACCGTCTCTTTAGATCTTCACTCAAGAATCTTTGGTATGCAAATGCTAAATTTAGCAGCGACGCCGTTAGAATATTAGTGCACAACTAATTTACTAGTACTATTATTGAGGTGTATTAGATGTATACTTCTAACGAGATTCTGAGGTCCATGCCTCTATTCGCTAAACTAGAAATTACGTATTCACGTCGAAACTCGAGGGTGAAAATTCCTGTTTTACATTTAGAACAAATCCGACATGCCAAACACGAAAGAATAAACACACAATGCACAGAAAACGTTTCGAAATAATTGGTAATGAGTAAATTCTATTAGTATTCACAGCCTAGCAACGCAATACACACTTATTTTTAACATAATTATCAAAAGAAAGCGTAATTTGAATACTTTTGCAAAATATTTTGTTATTTTGATCTTTACAAAAACATTGTTTTTTATTTCTAAAACTCCTGTTACGATTTTCCAACAACTGTATTTCGATTTCCAATTAATTATATAGTAGTTATCTATGTAATTAAAAGTAAATACACCAAAAATCCAATTTAAAAATCTAAAAACAAATTAAATTTAAATTAAACAAAATTAAAAAATAACTAAATAAAAATTACTTTTTTTTGCTTAATAATAGCTTATTCACATTATCAGTTAAGTTTGATTAGTCCGGTGTTAAACTGTCCGGAATATTACATAGTCTATGCGAGGTATTACTGTATTATTAAAATATAACTATAGTTCTTTTTTGGATTTTATTTTGCACATTAGTTTTATTTTCCGGGCAGAAATACCTATGGTCTATGGCCCTTTGCATCAATAACAACAATTATATTTTATTTATATTTCCATTATATTCAATTTGTATTTTATTGGTTGTTGTTGCAATAAATATTATTATTATTCATTATACACCCATACCTCGCTTTACGGCCCAGATACGATCCACGAAACATGGCCGCAAAGCGAAAAGCAGTATAACGAATCAATTATTGCGCTTGCGCAAGATTGGCAATATGTAGATATATCGACATTGAAAAAAAGTTTTTTTTGCTGTTATAGCGAAACATTTTAGGCCGTAAATCGAAAACGTGCATTAATTGAAGAGGGCCATTATAGCGAAATGCCGTATAAAGAGCAGCCGTATAGCGAGGTATGGGTGTAATTCAAGATGATAATATTATTAAAATTATTTAAAATACTTCAAATTGATTAACAAAATCAGTTTTTAATAAAACAACTTTATGTTAAATGAACAAAATAGCGATATGTAAACGTTTATAAATACTCTGCAATAATTATTAATGAGCAGATAATGGCATAAATATAAAACAGTGATTTCCAATAATATTAATTACAACTATGTATCAGCATCAACTTTAACCTGCAACAATTATCAACAGCTGTATGTTGGAGAGCATTAAACTGGCAACGGAAAACAATAATCAAGTTTTAATCAATGTTCCATTGAAATTTGTAGGGAAACTGGTCAATTGAAACGACTTCATTTAACTTTCGGAATCGATTTTGGTAACAGAACATTCTAGATTAATTATTCGTGAATAGAACTGGAAATCGAATAGAACTGAGTATGTGAGAGTGTGTACGCATATGATGCAACTCGGTTTAGCTGCAAATAATGAAAGAGCTCAGCCAGACAGCGTGGCGACCGGCTATAAATCAACCTCGTCTGTGTCTTATATCTATGTTGAAATCCCCCGAGGAATAATATCCATTAATGCAACGCTGCATTTATTATAATACAAAAATGTACATTAACTTGGCGCTAATTATTTACACCATTTATATTGATCTAATTTAGAGTTATAATTTATTATTACATTTGCAATATCAGAACATAAAATATCCGATATAATTGACTGTATAATACAAAATTTAGAAAGAAATAGTAGCTCGTTGAAATTTTAATATTTAAGTATTTAATCCAATGCACACATATCATATATGAGGTTCCTGGAAATTATTGTCCAAATAAATAAAAAAACTATGCTAAAACGCATAATTTTCTTCTTCTTTCTATCCGGCCATCTATGGACCATGTCTTTTTAAATGCTACTTGCTGCATCGAGCTTTAACATCATCCCAATACTTTCGCATTACTTCTCGATGCTGTTGTTTCCTTTATCCAATGTACTTGCTTGTTGGAAGCTTAAGCTTTTCTTGGAATCATCGGTGTGCTGTTAATTTTTACTTGTTCCCAGATATCGCTGCCTGTAATTCCCACTACTTGCAAATCATTGTCCATCTCAGTGAACCAAGCTTCCTTGGTTTTCTTTTTGAGAAAGTAGGTGAAAATCTTATTTTCAATAGCTTTTGGTTCATTCTTCTTATATGGCAGTTTCTTGGTTACTTCTCATGGTATCAGTTATTGTTTCTACTTGGGTGTAAAGTTAGTGGTTGTGCTATCTCTTATATTCTCCAGTATCTGATACGAGGCCCAAGATTTTTCTTAAAATTTTCCTTTATTTCAGTTTCTCAATTAGTCCCTACGATACATAACAAGACAGTATAAAAAGTTTCTAAATGGATGACTTCACGGTAGTGTCAAAACACGGCATTTATAGATATATTTCTTATAAGTGGCCTTGTTTTTCAATTGCTTTAATTTCCCTTGTCCCTTACCTAGCTCCTTTGGCATTTGCTTGCTGAATTTTGTTTTTTTCAAAGGAGTTCCTACTTTGCTACTTGAATTTGGAGTTCACTAATTTACGCTGTGGGAATCCAAAAAATTGTGAGGTCATCTCAGAATGCTAGACAGTCAACTGTGAGTTTGTACTTTTTGTAGCCTAACCTGACACCATTTTCAGTCCTGTTAACGTTTATTACTTTTCGCCACTCTCGGATGATTTTTCGAGCATGCATTTGAAGAGCATAGGTGATATAGTCCATATCTCTGCCTTACACCAATCCTGATTTCGAAGGGCTCTGAAATTTCTCCCCTGAATTTCACTTTGGAAGAAGTGTTGGTTAAGATTTTCTGAATAATGATCCTTGTTTTATAGTCCCTATTCTCTCAGTATTTTAATTAAGTAATTTCCTTTTCATTATTTTTTTAAAATTTTTAAGGTAGATAAATCAAACAAAAACAGTCGCAAAAAACACTTATCATCCCTCGATTAATATTTTTGATAGATATCCAAGAAAAATCGTTTAAATCACATGAACAAAATATCTGTTATGCAAAATCCATGATAACATATATATCAGGGATGGGTGTATTTCAAACATCTATTAATTACCGTGTAAATTGGGAGATAAGTATGTTTCAACTTTAACAAATAGTTAAGTATTTGAAATACAATTATGATTATGCTTTGGACTGGAATTGTAAAAAATTCGAATTAGTTTAAAATTTTGAAAATCTGTTAAAAATAGGTTTGAATTTGAAACAATTGCCATTTTTAAGAAATTAATATTTAAAAAAAAACATACATGAAGTAAATGAACACTCTTCATTTACAAAAATGTACTATACGTTCAAACATAAAACTAAATTAAATTTATATTATATTTATTGCAATAGTTACAGACAAAAATAAAATGTATAAGTCCATAATAATAATGAAACAAATTAAAAACAAATCAACTCTTATAAAGAGTTATTGACCGCCAACTTTCCGCCTAAAATTAAGTTATTTTTATAAAGTTCGAGATGAAATAATTAAGTAAAATGTATTAGTAAATACTTCGTTATTACATAAAGTACAATATTTGGTTTGTTATTAATATCGCTATTATTTATTTTACTCGAAGAGAGCTTCTTAAGACTACTCATATCGTCTGGAAGCCAGGAACAAACATAGACTTTTCATGTTATTGTCCTGCTTTCTGCAATCGGAATCTCGACTTTGATATGTAATCTCTAGCAAGGGATTTGTGCACGAGAGCAAAGAGATGCGAGCTCTTTGCCATCCAGATTGTGTCTAATAAAATTCTTTAAATATTTATTATTCGTCATTTGCGAACAATTGCGATGAAATCCTATATTAACGGTGATATATCATTTACGATGCGCTCATTCTGTAGGAATTGAAATTTTTATTATATATGTTTATAAGAGCGGGGGCGGGAAATGCCTGGAGTGGAGTAAAAGAGACGGAATGAGAGCAGAGCGAGATGATGAGAGACATAGTGGAATATCGAGGGGAGAACGGCCACAAATAATAAAAAGTGATAAAATTATATGCTCCACTAAGCGGAAATTTTATATATGCCATTGTCATACACATACTCACTGCCTGTACGAGCTTGCTACCAATGTATAACGCTGGCTAGCTACACCAGTCTATCTTCGGAATGTGCTAATAAAAAAAGAAGAGCTGAAATGAATAAAAATACCTCTCCATCGTGGACAATTTCCTTTTTTTTTGCTCGTATAAAGATATCTAGAAAATTACTAAAGTTCATTGACTAGAGGAAAAAGCTGTTGCTTATTGAGCGGAAAGATCCCCGGTGTCGTAAAACTATATAATATTTTCTTTATTGGTTCATCTTATAACATACAAAAATTAATTAAACATAATCTATATTAGCACAAACGAAAATGTTAACTCTTCAGTTAAAATGGATTATAATGTAAGTTAATTATTATACTTCCGTTGTAATTTTCATGTAATTTGCAATAGATATTACTTTTAAGGCGGAATGGTGTACCAGTTTATATATTTTTTCTTATCTGTTACTTAATTATTACATAACAGGGCAGAAGTTCCCTTTGTTGAAAATTGATAGATTTGGCAATAAATAACAGATAATAATATATCGTAGAAAATAGTTTAATACAAAATTATTTTTATTAATTAAAAATAATTATAAAATGATTTTATAATTTGCTTAATTATTTTTCTGTTTTTTTTAAAGCACTCATTTCTTTTTTAAGGTGTAACTGTATGTTATTATAAATTTTACTATACGAAACGAACCTACGCTATCAAATATCAATGAAATTTTAACATATTAAATATACTCTACACACTAAACTCTATTGCATTTGATGTAGTTCAATGTTACATAAACAAAGGATAATTACACAGTAACCATATTCACCCGGGATTCATTATAATCAATAATTGTAGATTATTTACGATATAATCTTAAAAGAGATTGCATTTGGACATATTTTATAACTTTTATCTTATTGCTTACTATTTAATATTAATAATTAAATAAACAGTTAATCAATAACTATGAATTACTGTTGTTTTACAATTACGGAAGGAATTAATTATTTAAATGATTTGTAACAAAGTTGATGTTTGCGTCATTGCATATTAAATCGATAATTTTATATTCGTTGTAACAAATCTTATATTTTATGAAATAATCTTACGAACTGATTTTCTAAATATTTTGACAAATAGATTACAAATAAAATAATTATCTTAAACATTGCCTTATTTTAATACAAATGTATAGTTTGATTTTTCTTTAATTTTTAGTTTATTAAATATTTTAAATATTTACGATGGTATATCAGTATGAATTTATGTAAAACAGCGCAAATGTTAAAAGGTAGCTAAAGATATAGAATAGTGTGTGTATTAATTACCTTCACTTGGTGATCCAATCGTTTCTTCATATTCTGCAGCAAAAGAAAATCCAAAATGTTTGATGATTATACTAAATATGTGCATATAATAAAATATAATGTAGATAATAATAATTCGAGGATAAGTCTTACATGGTAACAGTTTTTAGTGGGTTTGTTATAAATTTTCAAATATATATGGGGCTGGTTGTCACAAAAATTCTTTTCTCCTTATAGAAAAGTTATGTGGAGCTGTAAGTGAATATGTTTTGATCATGCTTTTTGGTACGTATGTATATGTTTACATTTCTAGATCATGTAGATTTGTGTGCAAGGATACATTGTTAAATGTATTGTTAATGATTGAGTTTTTTTACATTATTACAAATTCAGTTTTTGAAACAATAATAGTACAATATAAACGTGGGTTGCTTGCCATATAGATAGATAGATTACTGGTCATAGAGAAATTTCTTCTAGTGTTATCCAAATAAATTATCGAACAATTTTCGTTGTTTCTTGAATGCAAGCAATGGACACATGAACTTTGGAATGTAACCCCTCAAAGCATTGTACTGCATGTATTAATATTTTCCATGTGACAACCAACCCAATAAGGTAAGTTTCCAAAATGTTGTTGGTTTTTAAACAAAATTAATAAAAAGTTTAATATTTGTGACAAACAGTCTTGGCCTTGTTTACAGTAAAACATCGAAAACCGCAACCGTTGAATCAGATCGGTTTGTCAATAAAAATGTATAAATATAAATCAACAACTTAAAATATTGTTTATAGTGTAAATCAGGAGTGAAAAGCCTTAATTTGAGCAAGAAAAAATAAACATAGGAATAATAGAGGAAAGTGGAAACTGGTAACAAAGTTATAAAGAGGTCACTTTGCTTGTACTTTGAATTGAAACCATAACAGTTCAAAGAGGATTGGAAGTTAAAGTTAATTAAAAAATAGTTAAAGGATACCAAACAAATCTAATACAATTTATAAAGTCTATTTAATATTTCTTTAATACAAGTATTCAATTTTAAGTCCTTGTCTAGTATTTTTCAGAGTTTAATGTTAAAATTCTCAATAGAAAACGAAAATTTAAATCAAACAGAACTATTGTTGTTTTGCAAATGCGACGCAATCAAATTGAACCGAATGCAGGCACCGAGTGCGTCATGAACAGCAGCAGAATTGTTGACACTTTCCTTCTGCCGATTGCTTTCCGATATTGTCAATGTTGATTTTGTTAATGCCGCGCGAATCACCATAAGCCGGAATTAATTTAATCCCGATAAATCAAATCGCTAATGAAGTAGTGCGGATTCGCACGTCAGTAAACACCCCTTCGTCAGACACTGCAAATAGCAAAGCCGACCGCCATTGCGTTGTTATTCGACGTTTTTTTTTTTAAATTTACAATATAAAGTAGAGAGTAAAAATGATGGAATAATAATAATAACAACAGCAGGTTTTATTGCATTTTCATTTTATGTGCCCGGAATGTAAATACATTTTTATCGGGTCGTCCGCAGCCGCTGTAAAACGCAATAATAACACTCCAGAAAACACAACAATAATGCTGCTATTATGTCCGTTCCCAAGATTAATCATTGTTCATATATGTTTATGTATCTGCGTGCATAAACATTTGATGATATGGACCAATTATTTGCGATCATTCGAACGATTGTCGGTAAGTTTTCAGCGGAAGTTTGCAGAGTGCTACAATTACACGCAAAATTTCAGTTGAAGTACTTTGTTTGGCTGCTGCTGTCGCTTTTTTTGTCAGATTTTTGTTGTTGTTGCTTCTATTTAATAGGAAGTGCACTGTAATTTTCGATCATTTTGCGTGGTTACGTAACTCTCGTTGTATGCATGTGTGCGGAAAACGTTATTTCCGGCGTCGGCGTATAATTTAGTGAAACTCGTAACGTAATATATAAAAAAAAATATTTGTGTACAGAACAAAATATTAAATAATTTCATACTGATTGCGTCCATTCGGACATTGAGCAAATCATACATCATTCCAGACACTTGTTTTGGAACCTTTGTTGTCCATTGACAACTAATCGCTTGATGACTGTTAGTTTTGTATATTTATATCGGGGTTTGAACCCGCAATTCCTAGTTATCACACTCAAATCATGCGGCTATCAGACGCCTTCATTTCTATGAATTAACTTCTACGAAAACAATCAATTAAGTGTAGATTAACAATTAGTTAATAGCTCATTATGAAAATGCGATCAATCACGTAATAAATTATTTATATTTATTACATGCAGAAAGACTACGGTAAATGGCCCTTTGTAACTGTGTCTTTTTTTAGATTTGTTTAGTTACTATTAGTGTTGTTGTATAAATATATTTTATTTGTGTCTGTTTGTGACTCTTGCTATAAATGTTATATTATTATTCATATGGCAGAAAGATGTTTCTATAAATGTTCATATCTTCATAAAATTTAAATCTACTAGACACAATATATATATTTCATTATGAAATATACATTTATCTGCAATCATCTGCACAGTTCATCAAATCTAATTTATATCAAACACTATAGTTCATGTATATTGGTGCAAATCCAAAAAAACTTAAGTATATCCTCAATAGATGTGAGAGAAAAGGATGAATAGTGCTAAAAAGATGGACATCGGTTTGCAGAGTTTACAAATGTTATAAAGAAAGTCATATTAGTGTCATTCTTTTTTTCATTTCTTTTTTCTTCCAAGGGTTCTGAGAAATCGTATATTACTTTATTGCAATAAATGTTATATTATTATTCATAGGGCAGAAAGATGTTTCTATACATTTTCAAATCTTTATGAAATATAGATTTATTTGCAATCATCTGTACAGTTGATCAAATCTAATTTATATCAATATTGGTGCAAATCGATAAAAAACTTAAGTATATCCTCAATAGATGTGAGAGAAAAGGACGAATAGTGGTAAAAAGTCGGACATGGGTTTGCAGAGTTTACGAATGTTATAAAGGATGATATATTAGTTTGTCATTCTTTTTTTTTTCTTCCGAGGGTTCTGAGAAATCACATATTACTTTATTTTCTCGTTCAATATTGTAATAAAATATTGAAGTAGAAAATGTATGTTTGAACGAGACAAGAGGTTATTTTTTTCACTGGCCCCAAAATTAATATCAATTCTTGTAGATATATTTGTTACTTGATTGTAATTAATCTATTACAATATTATTCGCCTGCTTTGCTTGAAATATTTACGAAAATTTCTGTTAAAGGTATTTAACCTAGATACTTTGCCAACGATATTTTTCAGGTTTACCAGATGGAACCAAAAATTTAAACTACATACGCTAAAAACTCGCTTCTTGACCCGAATGTTTCAAGCACAAATTAAACTTTCAATAAAATCGATGTCGACTTTAAGATATTTTCTTGCAAATCAAGAAATTTAAATATAACTAAATTATACCATTGATTATTTAATTCTATTTAGATAGAAAATAAAGAAAATATAAATAAGTATTCGAATTATTACAAGTGAAAGTCATTACAACATTATAATACTTTAGTTGATACTGTTTTATATTTCAATTAATGTTAGTACTAATTTATCATTTTAAAGTATTACAATTAAAAGTGTCGTTAATATTATTTTTATTGTTAATTTTAGTCTGTAGTAATAAAATAATGGTAGTGTATAGTTTTGTGAAGAAAAAAATAAGTTATAATTTATAATATGCTTCTATTCAGAATTATAATTAATATTCCTTGAATATAATGTGCGGAGATAGCTTGTGTTTGTGGTGCAGTGATGTTTGGTAATCAATTTTCCCTTTTGGCGTGGATTGAATTGAATGGATTCATTTAAGTGAAAACCCGACGTGAACTATTACAGAAATGAGAGGTCAGTGAGCGGCCGGGGCCCTTGCAGTAACTTTGCAAATTAATCTAGACGCGTGACAGCTGATACCTAAAGGGCCCAGGAAACTAATCCATCTACGACTGAACGAGACACAGAAAAGCCCACCGCGGATACCGAAAATAAACCAAGTCTACATATATAGATGTATAGATCTCTCTTGCGTCTTCTCGTATGCATCTGTATACATCTTTCAATGCTTCTGGATTTGTCATTTCGCACAAACTCGGTTATACAATTGAGGGAATGGTTTGGGGGGAAACTCGGATGACACATAGACAGAGGTGTGATTACATTATGCCAAATGACAGTTAGAAATTGACACTTGAGTGTGAAACGTGAATGTTACGAGTGCGCGCTGGAGCGCGTCCCGTTGCAATAAAGTCAATCTGTTTAGTTGTCACCCCCCTGCAGATTTTACGTGTACAGAATATTTAACCGTTCTCACCTCCCACCTCGAATACCGAGTCAGTAGTACATACAATATTTGTTTCCCAAATCCGTGCACGGATATACCGAAAACAAACGACAAAAAATGCACTTTGTTAACACTATTTTTTTATGTAGTATGGAACATGAAGTTTTTTTACATCGTTCAATTTACTTTAGATTAAATAATCATCATCATTACATCAGAAATCCAATATAATTCTTATTATATACAAAAAAATCATATACAAAAACAAATATTTTCATATGCTGCAAAATTTGTGATCCAACCACAATATTTACGGTCATCAAAAATAATTAGTTGTCAATGGGAAACGGTTCCAAACAAGTGTCTGTAACGATGTGTGATTTGCTGAATATCGTTGCATAAAAGACAAAAAAAATATCCTGCAATAACTCTCATATTCCGGATAATTAGTTTCGCCAACTGTTTCAAACCAATTAGTCCAATCGAGGAACTATAAAAAAATGAACCGAAAAGAGATTTTCTTAAAGGAAAAAAGATATCATTTAAGTGAAAAAATAAATAAATCATGATATATTATTTTTTGTTAAGAAATAGTTTTTAGTTTCCCCATTAAAATCTAGTTTGTTTGATCAAATCGAATCCGCGGAATGAGTGGTACATTCATAGATTTATGAACTTGTTTATTTCACACTTTTGGATCTAAATGTATTATATATAAATTGTTTATATTTGAAAAAGTTGGAAAAAACAAATCATTATGTTTTCTTATACTTTCTTATTAAAATAACATATATTAAATTTGAGTCTGTTGAAGTCCTCATAATTTATATACATTTTTCATATATTTATATCCTAACTGAAAGCTGCACAATATTTGGCTCGATTCCATCCTCGTATAATATTTCTCTTTTGTCATGTTTTCTCCTATCCATGTGATTAGATACGTGGAAAAACATCATATTAAAGCCATTCTTCCTTTCTGCATTGACGCACCAATAGAAATTGTACGATATTTGTATTCTAGATAGTATTCAGCTAACATTATAGATTATTTTCGCATGATGGTAACTACGTAATAGAAGTTAACAACTATAACATTTTGAAGCAACAATAAATTTGATTTACATAATGCAAATCAAATTTACTTATTATTCCTACTGAATAAAATGAAAATACATTTTAAAATAATGTATTGGAATAATTGATGTAAAATGTATTAATCAGTACAAAGTGAGTAGACTTATTGCGCTTAAGTTCAATGTGAAATTGTAAATTTCATTCAATTTTCTTATATGATTTGGGCAAGGACCCGAATTACGTCGTTTCGACTTCAGTTAGTTCCAAAGTTACATCGTTAAAGAATTACGAAGAAATTTGGCATCGAATCGTTAAATTCCATAGGGAAATGTCTTTCCCATGGGCTACATTCTTGATATGCGTCATTTCATTTTGACTTTCAAAAGAAACGACGCCAAATAAATTAAACTTTAAAACAACTTTTAATGTATTAGTTTCTGAATGTTTTTCAATCAATATATCGTAATTAAATATAAAATTTCAAAAATAAATATATTTCAATTATCTAATAATTTCACAATTCACATTAGTCTAAATATTTTATTAAAATCAAACTATTTGTAAAAATAGAATTGATGAATGTTAATATGTCTCCATTATGTTTAAATTAATTGTTACTAATTATCAATAGTAACAAAATCTGGATAATTTTAAAAATAATGAATAATTCAAATTTAGTTATTCTATCTTTCATTTTTAGTAGCTTTATTTAATGAACGTATTTTAAAATTTCTTAGTTTTAAATTTAATATTTTTTATTGGAAAATGGTATTAAAATGCAATTGATTCAAGATGGAACTTTGAATGGTTGCTTTTCAAACAACCTTAAGAAATTAATTTCTCGAACACAAAAGAAAAATCGGATTTTAACCTCGAATAAAAGTAAAAGAAAGTTTAATTGATTAATTAATTTAATTGATTTTATATATTTCGTTATTTATATATAATATATTTATTCATGTTTTAGTGAAAGGCCAAGTTTGTGGTAGAAATTAAAAGACTTGTTCGGTTTTTGGTTCTCTTCTGGATCAACTCTACATGCACTCTTTACTCTCTTGTCTGTCTCAATCCCTGTGACGCCAAATAATACACTTAAATTATTTGAAATTAGGTAACATTTGGGAGATTTGAATGCATTAAATCAATGTATATTACGTTATATTGATCTTCAAAGTCGAACTGTTTCTTAGAACGTGATTAGAGTTTCCACTTTGCTACTAAAAATAGTGTAATTTGCGTAGAAAACGAAAAATGCAAAGCAGAAAAATAGTATGTATATTACTTTAGTCACGTATGCAGCACAGAGTGTTACTTTTTTATGCAAAACAGTTAATAAATTGAAATTAAATTGTGTTGTCTCCTTTCTTCCATTCTTTGATTTAATGTTAAACGATTTTGAAATGGAAATCCCATAAGAAATTTGCAATTTAAATAAAATGCAAAATGTTTACAACGCCTTAGCAATGAGGGACTGACTGGATGGGAGTTTTACATTCATATGGAGTTCGCGTTCAGCCCTTGTAAAAGTTAGCCCTCCCTCATATATAATATCAGAGGAGCGGTGGAAACGTATATACTCCCAAAACCATGTACGCTTTGTATTCAGGACACTTGCCTTTTGTTATATTTAATCCCCATACTAATCTGCTCTGTGTAGAACTTTCGTTATCTCTGCATGTAAACGCTCCCAGCTTACAAAATAGTTTTTACACACGAAAACGAAACCAGATATACGAACCCGATAGAATCGACCTTTATCCGTTGATGATGATATAATATCAACGCAATTTATATTCATGTTTTTCTTTTCATTCCGTTGCAGAAAATTGCTAGTTGCATACCAGAAGCGACATCATAATCAAAACCGATTTTTTCCTCTCTCGTTGTTTACGTTTACGTTGACGTGATGGTACCAACCTGTAACAGATACAAAACATAATTAGTCCGGTCGTATAAGGCAATTAGATCTAATTATACACGGTGACAAAACAAAGTGAGTACATGATTCGAATCTTTAATAATTACATACATATAAAAGCAGTCGCAAAAGAAAACAGCTTGCGAGAAAGAGAAAACGGTCATTTCATTTTGATTACATTAATTAAATTAATATATTTCCTGCAACGAGTTTTGAAACATGAAAGGCCAAGCAAATGTTTACAGTATTCAGCATTTTAACTAATTTCATTGCAGCCGAGCACGAATGAAACGACAATTTGAATGCATTTCAGTGCATATATATATATATATAATATTGGTCGCACGTTGCGCGAATTCCATTTTAATTAACTAAATGTTATTATTTACTCTAAACGGGATCGGCAAAGCGAGTTGAAAAAAAAGTATTCAAATAGTATGACATTTAATGTGTGCTTATTTCGATGTTCGTATAGAAATGAAGGTTGTCTGCTGTATTTCAATGTTTGAATAATAAATGTGTTTATAAAAGCAACGTTTAAGATGTGCATACGCTAAAGCCGTACGTGAATTGGAGTTATTATACTTATTGTTGGACAACAACAACCATGCACTGCAAATCCAATGTAAATGGAGTTGCAGGAGTTTTATTTTTTCAACAATTCTACTGTAGTTACATACATATACAAAGATTATTAGGACTTTTTGTAAAAGATTTTGATGTGTTTTTTCCTGTTCTATTTCCCAGGAAATTACTAAAATAAATAAAACAATATAACTGCAAATAACATTAGCAAACATCTTAACATTTCAAATATATTAAATTAAGTTTCTTCAATCTCATATATAAAACACGATAAAACAATGAATTAATGTCATGGTTTTATAGTCCAAGCTCATTTTATTTCTTCCCAATCTGCAGACACACATATATTCTAATTATTTGAATTGAATGAGAAAATTTCGTCAATGGTAATTTATTTTCCATTACCAACTCAATAAAAGTCCTGCGACTTAAATCAATTCGCTCTCTCCATTCACCCTCGTATATATTTTTTTTTCGAAATTCGCCTCCTTCGCTCAATCAGCATTTCTGTGCTTGCAATCAAATAACATTTCCGTCGACCTTTTTATTTACCCAATTATAACATCTTAAATATCATTTATATTGACATGTTCCTTTGCGTTTTCCATTCAGTGAGGTTTATAATTTTCGGGTTTAAGAAAAAACAAAGATTTTTAATTTTAATAGAATAAGTGTGCATTTGTATTGGTTTTAAAAGAGGAATTCTTTTCAATACACGTAATCCTAACTAATTAGACATATTATAATTTTCAAAATATAAAACACAATATAACAGAAAACAAACTAAACTTTATTTTGTTGTTTTGTTACAAAAAAAATGTTATTCATAGAGTTATTAATAGCTTAAATACTAGAATATTAGAAGAAATAAAAGAATTGTCCATTCCCATATATTCAAATTCAATTTCTTAAATTATCTTTATTAACAAGATTTGAAACACATTATTTTATCAACTGTAAACGTATTTTAGGAGTCAAAAATTGAGTTAAAAATATATTATTTTTGATCGAAGTTTAAAGTGAAACCATTTGTGGGCGGAAAAATTTGAAGTATACTGTCAAAACATGATAACTCAAGTAGAACCTATAGAAATCTTAAACTAAAGTTTTACAAAATAATTCGTAAAGATACGAAGTCTCTGCTTGAAAAAGATAGTGATATCTTGTTATATGCTACCGGTGAACTAATAATCGATGATTGTGCCATCATTGTTACATTGAAATGATATATCCGCCGCTTTTCAACAAATAGTTGATAGTTAATAGTAGAAATTCAAATTTTACTACTATTATATTGAAATTGAAAATATGATTAGTTCAATTCTCGTTCGTAGATTACGCAGGTTATTGCCTCGAGTCTGTTAATTAGCAATTAGCACGGTGGATAAATCACTTAACACATATGCCCGTTTTTAAATTAAGCGCGTTATTTGCATATTATTTTGCAGGTTGGTCGCTTTTCACCGGAGACGTGGAGGAAGTAAGAAGAAAGAAGGTCGTTGGTTTTATTTAGTGGCGGGCAGCAACAGTAGAAGAGTCATTAAACGCGAAACCTTTTTTATGGCTGGAAACTTTTAATTCCGAAGCACGGAATAGAGGGAATATTGAGTTTTTAATAGCCCGACGCGATGTAACTGGATAGTGGCACTAAGTCAGCAGCGACTTGGACGAAATTGCAATTGAGATTTGCTCTGAATGGAGGTGAAAAGTGTGAAATATATATACCGGGTTCTTATGCAGTTGCAAAACAATGAGGGATAACGCTCGACGCAAAGGTCGTACAATATTTAAAACTGCATTCATTTTTTGAACTGAAGAACAGAAGAAATCGGAGCTGCATGTTTATGGTTGTCGAACATGTGCGAAAATGCACTTCACCTTTCGCATAACGGATTGATTCATCATCTACCATGGCACTTTATCACGACGAAACTGTTAGGTCTAGACATGAGGATAAGAAGCGATTAGCGTCGATTCGAATTGTGTAATCTAAGCTATCCGATGGTAAAGAAGAGAGGCATGAGAAGGCATTTACCGCCTTGCATTTCATTTACTTATACGAGTTTAATAACTGTACCGACATTCTTTGAAGTCCTTCGACATTATACAAACGCATTTCACAATTTACTACTAAACAAGCTCAACATTTTCAACAATTCAATTCTTTTCAGTTACGAGAAATGTACGCCACGATTTTTGAAGATGACCGAATAATTAATGATTTAATAATACACTTGGAGAGCATAAATAATAACTCATGAAGAGATAGAGGGAGTAACAACAATGGATTTTCACAGAATTCAATAATCAAAGATACGGCGCGCCTAAAGTAAACCCATTGTAACGAAGCCGACTCTCTTCTCTTCGCCACTCGCAGAGTATGGAGTATTGTGCACGCGATTTACTGTTACATAAAAGAAAGAAATAATAAGGAGGAAAAAACAAGCGGAGATTTCAACGGCCGGCTAAGGCAGGAACGTATTATATGTAAAGGTGATGTGGGTGCGGCCAACTGGTGGAGATGAAGAGAAAAAAAAGAGCAAACATAAATAAATGAATGAAGAAAAAAGAGGAAGGAACGAGAAATAAATAACTCGCCGGCCGGCCGGTAGATCGTGATCCTGCTAAACTTTAAACCGTAACACCGCAGAGATAATCTCCTGAGCTGTACCAAGCATAATCCTCAAATAAATTAAAGGCTACCAATTAAAAGCGCCGATTTCGTTCGCCGCGGAAAATTCAATTTTGAAATAGGTTGCATGCAAATGTTTTTATTATGAGAACTACATTACTTGACTTTTACCTGACATTTGAATAGTACTTAGGAAATGCTCCCTGCGCCAAAATATAATTGCGTTATTCCAACGGTTACACCGGTAAAGTACCAAGTAATTGCGTAATTTATAAGGAAGATTTATTTCAGCACCAACGAATTATATAACGCATTCAAATATTTTAATAATAAAGTGCTTAACAACATTGATCACTATAAATTAATTGTAATTATATAAAAAAAAATTGTTATTAATATAAATATAAACAATCTTGATAAAATCTTTATTTTAATTTTAAACATTTGCTTGTTTTGTAGTTTTCTTATTACACACATACCTCGCTTTGCGGCCTTTACGTTCCACGAAACTTAGCCGCAAAGCGAAAAGCCATATAAGGAATTGCGCTTGCGCAAGATTAGCAACATGGAAAAAAGATATTTTTGCTGTTGTAGCGAAACATTTTAAGCCTTAAAACGAAAACGTGCCTTAATTGAAGATGGAAATGCCGTATAAAGAGCGTTATAGCGAAATGCCGTATAAAGAGCGGCCGTATAGCGAGGTATGGGTGTACTCTAAAGTTTAATTATTTTAGATAAATTTCAACTATTCATATTACTTAGTCATTAAAGAACAAAACATAGAAATAATAGAAAAGTGACATAACAGAACATGTAGTTTATACCTGTTGGTTAAGATAATTTTTATTATGATTATTCACCAAAGTACTTTCTGTTAAACATTTCCATTATAAGTTTTTCATCTGTATTATATTTTATGCTTGTTGCTCCTTTGAAATGATATTTTCTCGGAACCAAAATAGTTATTATATTTAGAACATCTTTATTATAAATCAAGGAATTGTTAATAATTAAGTATAATGCAATTAGTTATATTCGAGATACATACAATAAGATATTAATTTTCTTAGTGTATTTACACAAACCTAAGAATTATACTAAATATTTCACAGTAACAAACATATCACGGAGATTATCATTCATATGCTCTTGAAAATAAATACAAATATTGAAATGACGCAACATAATTTTCTACGACTTGGTACCAAAGGAGGATTCACCGAACAAACAAGTTCTGTGAAAGACGCAAATAAATAATTTTACGACTTACATTAAATGACTTTAATAGTTTTATAAACGTGTATAGTTATATAATTAACGATTCAATATAATGCAAACAAATGAATTAAATTTATGGATCTATAATATACAAGTAAATCAAGAATACTATATATTACTTATTTTAGGAAACTGTACTGGCTACTACGAGAAGACTCACAAATTTTAAAAGAAAACAAGCTACTGATTTATAAGGTAATTTTAAAACCAGTCTGGACCTATGGAATACAGATGTGGGGAAGCACTAGCAAATCTAATATTGCTATTATACAAAGATTCCAGTCGAAAAGCCTAAGAAGAATCATAGGAGCTCCATGGTACATTACAAACAGGAGAATACACGAGGATCTTCAAATAGAAACAGTGGAGGAAGCCATTATGAAATATAGTAGCAGATACCAAAATAGGCTAGAAAAACATCCAAATAACTTAACTATAAATATTCTTGATAATGGCTTAACAACGAACCGACTGAAGCGATGTAATTTACTTTCCAATGAGATTTAACATCAATCTAGCAATTAAGGGAAAACCGCCAGTGGGCGCTATCCAATATTTGGATATTTGTCATTTGTCAACCGTTAAACTGAATGTTTTGTTATAAAATATATTGTAAATAAAAACAGACGTTATACAAAAATATTACTTATGTGGTAATAACGTAGATCAATGTTATTTTGATTTAATTAATTTGATAGCAATTCAAATCAGTTATGATTAAGAAATAATAATGTATTTTCTTCTCAACTAATTACACCAAGATAAAGCCATTTGCAGCTGAGCTTATGTGGTTTATGGTTTACATTAGAACATAATTGAGTTGTTATAGGAGTGTTTCCTGAACCGAAACAAGTTTTGACGTCTAGCAGCAGTGGTAGAAGCTGTTCGGAGTAGTCGGGGGGAGAATAAATGTGGCCGCGGTCGTGTGCCTTGCAGCAAGAGCTCATTGCCGAGGATATTTGATTCTTGAGCACAGCCGGGGTGGTGTTAATATGTAAGGATATCTTGAAGATTTATGGCACAAGGATATTAAACCCTGCTTGCTTCGGCCATGCTGCGAGTAGCGAAGTGGCACAGTGAATTATTAATTTTTGCATCCTAATAAGCATAGTTAATTCGGGCACCATTAGGATTCCGGAGATTAATTCGTAACGGCGAGAAGTTGCCTGTTTCAGTTTGCCCCACGGACCGAAGAATTAGCATTTTTATTGTGTCTTCCCAAACTGATCCCAAGTTCGGGCTTAATTTAAAAATAACAAATTGGTACAATTCCGAGTTATATTCAGTTTCATTTCGAGATGGTGGAAGTTAATAAATCTGTTAGTTGGCCAAGGCAAGACGGCAGTGGGAGATTGGAGTGGATAGAGTAAATGAGAGGAATAGGAAGCAGAGCAAGGCAGATAGAAGATGTATTTGCTCACTATTTTCTCGATTACATGTGGGAATTGGGGAATTAAAATAATTTACAGTCGACAGCACCTTATAAGTAAACATAATGAGATAATTCCGGCTCAGAAAGTAATTAGAAAATGAATTACATTTTCTCTCTGTGGATTATTTATTATTTCCTGTATACTCTTTTTTCCAGTCTTCATAGTATTTTTTTTTAAATTTTAATCCAGGATAATTTTCAATTAGAAATTCCGAACTGATATTAAGGCAAGCATAAGTACTCTGGCGTGCCGTTATTGCACGGAGGGAAATTCTGTAATAAAGTGTCTCCTCCGAAACAGTTACAGGTGATATTGGAAGTTGGCAAATTCTCTCCGGGGAAAATTACGAGGTTTAATATCACTTGAACGGCCCTATTCTTGGTCAACTTTGCCGCCGCCGTCGAAGCCCAGTGTTAATTCCATCAGGAGAGATATGGCCCTAGGGTACACTAAAATTAATTCACTGAAAATATTTGAAAGAAACATACAACAGTAACTCTGGATTCTGCTGTGTGCATTGATCGAAATTGAAATTTATGTCACGCATTTGAGTCTACAATAGATTTTTATGTGCATTCACATATTCCCATACATCATGTACCACTACAATGTAATATATTTGATTTTCAAAAGAATTCATATTGAAACTAAAATTTATAGCCGGTTGATAATAAACAAGAAATTAAAAAAATAGGAATACAATCGGTTGAATTGCAAACGAAATACAGTGAAATCAATATAAGAATTCGTATATTAATTACAAATATTAATAAGCAAACATGAGGTTCACTATTCGAATTTTCGTTTTTGTACATTTGAAATTGAAAAATGAAATTGTTAAAATATTGTATTGTAAAAAAATAAGACAGATATTTCAGAATTTAAGTTAATTTTAATTATATTGTTAGTACACCCATACCTCGCTTTACGGCCTAGATACGTTCCATGAAATTAGGCCGCAAAGCGAAAAGCCGTATACTGAATCAATTATTGCGCTTGCGCAAGATTGGAAATATGTAGATATATCGACATGGTTCTTTGCCGTTATAGCGAAACATTTTAGGCCGTAAATCGAAAACGCGCCTTAATTGAAGAGGGCTGTTATAGCGAAATGCCTATAAAGAGCAGCCGTATAGCGAGGTATGGGTGTATCATAAATGTTATATTTAGGGTCAATCACTCAAAATATATTAGGATTGAAATTGAAAAGGCAACCTCACAATAAAAGAACTATTTGTTAAAATAAATCTCAAAACTAAACTTAAAAATCACATATTTATACATTTATGATCCAAAAAATACAGAAAACGCAATAATAACTAGCTGGAACACAAAATCGGAACACCTTGCAACCCTTCATCTATATATTCACATATTTACAGTGCTTCAAACACGATTGTACTGTATTATAAACTAAATATTAAATTTTCGACGGTATTCAAATGGAACGAAAATAAATATTGATTGATGTCCAACAATATGCTGAAATAATACCAGCGGCTGAAAAAAAGATACAAAACCCGTTATTTGGAATTTTCAATACCTGACGTATCGATTTTGAACTATAATTGAGTATTTTCAATGGCGCAGTTTGTTTAGAATTTCCAAAGTTTTCATTGTGCCTGTCAGTTGCAAAATAAGGAAATGTTCTGTGGGATTATATTATGATTGGTTAAGTAATTTGACTAGTAAATCATCTTGATTCACTTATAATATTATAGTATAAACAAATTATCATTAATTAATAAGTTGATCACAAATATATATTTGTATACATTTAATTGTGAAATGAGACAGGAAGACCTCGGTCATCAATTTGGACCAATAAAGATGTTCAAATAAATAATGTGAAATGTTTTTAATATAAAATCTTAACAAACAAATTAAATTTAAAAGTTTCTAATACTTTTTTCTGAAGAAAATATCGAGCCTTAATTATTGAACGAAAATCAATCTAGCATATGAAGAATCGTGGAATTATACGCAAATGCATTATTGTGAATCGACGTAAACCGAGTGCTATATACCAGATAATATATAATATAATATACCAGACAAAATATTGAAAATTGCCAATGTAGTCAACCAATGAATAGAGCGTTGAGTGGTGGATTTTACGTAATGAGTATACAAGATTTATAATGTATGTATTTTCAATATAATGTATACAGTTGGAAAAATGTTTTTCCATTGTAGCGAATGTCAATAAATCATGGTCCTCTATATATTTCCATTTTATTTACGATGCTATTCGGATTTATTGTTAGTTAGCTGGAAAATAATTTCCGTCAAGCTTATGTGAATAAACAGCAAATGGCATTATATGCTATATATATACACTAACAACGCAGACACAACAACAATCCGATGTTACACTACCGTGTGTGTGTGTATGGATGTGTCTGTTCATGTAACCGCGCAGCGTTACACAACACTACCGTACATCTCTCTCCATCTCACTCATTACAGCATTACTCGACTCTCTCATGCAGCCGTGCATATACATAGAATCACTAACAGACTAACTATGTGTATTGTATAATAGAGTCCTCATCTCTTAAACCCAAACATTCCCCGCGAACCTCTAGCTAGGTTTAATGAAGACAAATTACGTAAAGCAAGCGAAATCGGCCGCAAAGAGTAAACAGAGCACTTCGCTTTTTAAATGAAGTGCCGACGAAAATACTTGTGAAATCAAAAACCCATGCACCACACTTCCATGCAAACAGGAATTAGGCAGCCTTCAAAAGCCACACTCTAAATATCTAACCGGAAAACGCATTGTACGTGCTCTTTATACAAAAAAATGCATCCGAATGTAGTCGTCACAACTCTGGAATTGCGTCGACTGCATTCGGATCGAATGTTTCAGCGGATTAATATTCGCGGATGTTTGATTCTATTTCAGGACTTTATAAATTTGCAGTATTCATGGAACAATATTCAGCTCGGAACGGCGCATGAAAATTTCGTGAGGCCGTTTCCCTGCCGCTCATTAAAAATCCACGAGCGGTGACAGAAAATCGATGGCACTGCAATCCGGTATAATTCGCTGCATCACTAATCAGCAATAGCCTTTCTCGAATCAAAGAGGTTCCTATACACGATACGAATAGCCTAAACTGAGTATATTCCATGCATTCACACATAATGGAGCCATACGCTTATACGTATGATCAAGGTATTAATATAATTAGTTTCAGTATAATGCGATAGGATTATGTCAGATGATTATGTTAGTAAAAGTAATAGAGACTAATAACAATTCATGTGCTTGTCTTTATAATCGGTTCAAGAGCAAAATTTAAAAAAAATCAAACAATAGTTTCATTACTCAACCTTACTTATTTTACCGTGATCAATTACGAACAGCATCTTTTTTTTAAGTATTTAGGTGTCCTTGGTTTTTCCGCTCTATACATTTACAGGCTTTAAAAACCGCATGCTTTGTCAACCAACAAATGCTAAACTTTGTTCATGTTTATAATATACCAAATAAGGTATTTTATCTGAGTACAACTGCAAAATCATAAAAAAAAAAAACAATCGTTTCGTTATTTAACCGTCATCTAATAGGAAGTGCATTTTTTTTTTACAAGAACACGATTATCCTTGGTTTTTCCGCTCAGTACACACTTACTGGCTTTAAAATTCATATGCTTTATTAACAAAAAACGGGATATTTTCTCTTATAAACTTAAAAATAAGTATGATTATTATTTCAAAGTCTAAAATTGCATTAAAAATATCATATTTTTAATATTTCGCAAAATTATGCTGTCGTGTGGAATATCTCTGGACACTCTTGGTCTGGATTTTTATGCAAAAATACTAGATAAAAAGTGTATATTTAAATATGTAATATTTTGTTTCTCGAATTATAAATCTAGATTCCAGTTGCTTCAAACATAGGTTGCCTATAATAGTAATCTAGGTCTAGAACTTTTGGGACTCTGCAACGACAAATCAACAAGATATTTACACAAGTGCCCACAGATATTCCATCCTGGGATACGACATGATGATATTGGTGGTAGCGGTATTCGAACTTAACTAGTCCAAAATTACGGTATCAAGGTAATTATTTTGGTGACTTCAGTACTCGAACTCAACTTGATTAGCAACATAAGTATCTTCATCAGGAATCAATTCCAGGTGACATGACGATTAGGTTACTCATCTTTGGCCAATGACCTGAGCAGACGATTCAACGTCAAATTTTCGGTTCTTCCGAGTCTACTTGCAGATGAGAGCAAATCAATTCCAAAAGCTTCCACAAGTCAGAAATAAATCCAAAGAAATCTAAGAACTATAAATATAATCAATATAAAGAAATAGCTCACCTAGCTAAGACTTTTCTTCTAACACGAACTTCTTCGTTAGCTCATCTAAGACTAACTTTGTATTACAATAATGGGAGTACAAAATTTGGTAAGGGAAGAAAGTATTATTTCCTAATTATTATATAATAAGACGAATGTACATATTTGTAGTTATTATAGAATAACTTAGTAATTAAGAATCGTCATTATGAATATATATATATGTGCTCCACGCAAAAGCCCCAGATTGTAATTCCGAGAATCCACGAGTGCACAATTGACAGACAGTTAATTTATTTACTAATTAAACAAATGCAATTCCGTTATTCGGATTTAATCCATTTGCAAAAAGGGCGAGACGACGAGAGTGCATTGATCTTCATTTAATGCGTGCACCGTTTTTATTAGCAAACATGAACTGTTTTAGTGAAAGGTAAATCATCCTACATACGCTCTAATCCAGTGCATTCTCAATTAAATATGGGTAATATTTGTAGAATGTCTGATAATATCTCATATTATTTATTTTATTCTTATAAAATAATGTAATAGTGATTGAAATAATGCATGCTTGAATTCATTGATAAAATTAAAGTTCATTTATGTGGATTATGTACAAAAATTAGAAAAAAACTGATAATAAAAAATCATTATCTAATATTTAAGTAAATTTAATTTATTATAAAGATATGTTTGTAGACACTCAGTGACAAAAGGACATATATTAGTTTTCTAGAGAAATGTATATAATTGTGCATTATATAACTACATAAATCTAAAAATAATATTTCATTTAAAATTGTGTAATTCTAAATAAAAGTATTATGCAATAGCTTAAAATTGTATCAATTTAATACCCTTCCCAGCAACAAGTTTCATTCTACTTTTTTGTTTGTATTTTGTATACTATGTAACTTATAATATAAATATATAATATTATTTGTTTCTAATGGATTTAAAATATTGAAACTAGTGTAGTTAATGATAATTAATAAAGATCTAGGAAAAAAGACAGTCGTATAGGAATTAAAATTAAATTAAAAAAACTATACATATTGTAATAAATAATCCAGAATGAAATGAACAAAATACAATTACAACTGAGAATTAAATTGTATTTGTTCAATTAGAATAAGCTCAATTAATTTTAATTGTAATTAAATTTGGAAATCGTAACACGAGCATTGAAGGGGTTTACAAAAATGAATCTAAATTGAAGCAGTTCCGCAACTGCATGAAAGTTTTCGGTACAATAATTTACTTGACCCTTGTTTCTCCAAATTTCGAGTTTGGGTTAAGTGCTTGCTCCGTGTTCCCGGTGTGCCCCAGCTTAGCTTTGTGCTCCTCTCCTCTCCTCGATTCATCGTAGTCGTTTCATGACACTCGCAGAGTGATTCATTAGGAGCGGCCAAGTCTAGTTCAATGTTACATAAATGCGACAGGCACGGCCAAGTTCACAAAATAACGCACTAACACACACGTACAACATTTCATTTGAGAGGTCGTTAAACTTGTTAGCCAACTTCTTTTTCTTCATGCAATTAGCCCACTTGACAAATTTGTCTTTTTTCTGTTTCCACTATCATCATCATCATCATCTTCTGCGCTGCCTTTTTTCCACTTCAACTTTTCTTTCTCAGTATATTAATTCCGTAATGAATTTCTTAGCAAAGTTTCTTCAGGTGCCAATCAATACATCGAAACCATACATGCAACATACACATGAATGTACACGTGCTTGGTAAGTTATTGTAAAGTTTTCAAAAGCAATCCTCGCTTCCCCGTTGAAGTTTGATCGAAATACATTATTAAATTTTGATTGCTATTTAATAGTCGACGTTCGAAACTTGCTCGCTTTCCATGAACTTTTTGAGACCGGATGTCTGAATAGTAGTTCACGCGTTATATATATAGACATATTAATTACAATTGTTTTGGACCGAATGATTACTACGGTGTCTCGCACATTATTGGTTCTTCGGCTTCCAGGGAATTCGTTTAAGATTTTTCCGCGATTATTTCTTGACGTTCCATTAAAATAAAAACGACTGCACATTCAAATGGATTTTCTAATAAACAATTGTTCACGCTACTCGTTCTCACCTCCTCGCCATAAAAAGAACCAGAAATGTCCATTGTTGTTTGCATTGAGGCGCTCAAATTATTTCCTTTCTTATTCCTAAGTGACGGAAACTTGAAGATAAATGAGCAGATAACGGCATTGGAATAAGTAAGAAAACACGGTGAAATGCATTTAATTGTATCCCTTTTTCGTTCTCAATTTAAATCAACATGTATTCAAAGAAGTGTGTATTTTGTCTCGTTGCTTATAATTCATACATAGTAATAGGAAACTTGGACAAAAATATCTCTCGATAGCTCATAACTATTTGTTAATAATAATAAAGAAATTTGTTATTCTTAATTTAGTTTTTTAATAATAATCAATATATTTCTTGTAACAGTAACAAAACATAAAAACAAAAGATATTCATACAAAAATAAAGAAATGAAGATTAATTAATTGTAACTTTTATTCCTTATTTTCTTCTTTTTGAAGCTTTATAAGTAGGTGTACAATGTGTCCCAAATAATCGTAAATTTTGTGTTTCGAATACTGATTTTTATTGCCAATGTATTCCTTATACATAGATCTTTCATTCGTCCTGGTTTGACCAGCCAATTTTTCACAGTTATATGGTAAAATTTATAAATGGTATAACTAAAATATTTACATTTTGAAATCTCTGTGAAATATTTTAATAATCGTCATCATTTTAAATTATAATTTGAGAAAATGAAAAAAAAATCATAAGTAAACTTATACAAATCCGTATTGTCTCAGTTTATATAATTGTTAAATATGTCATTTTTGATCTTTGTCTTGTTTTGACTACCAATAATTAGACAATACCAGTTATACCTATCTTTGCTGAAATAAAGTAAACTAACTTAAATTTATTAATTTCTAAATTTCTAATAAAATAAACTTATTTGTTATAACAGTTAAATACCTTTATATTACTCTCAAAATAGTCGTAAATGTAAGCTATTAATTTAATTTTATAATATAAACACATGCACCTTCTTTAATTCAGATTTAAACTGTAAATATTACATAAGTAAAATAATATTATTTCTTGGAAAATGAAGAAATGCGTGGAACCGATTTAACAAAGGACAGTCCAAAATACTAGTATACATTCACCGTTTTCGCAAGAAACAGGCAACTAAAAATACTGTGCCACTATTCGAAAGTGTGCTACAAGCAGATAAATAAAAAAGTTTGAGAAACGCTGCGATGGAGAGCCGACGCGCTTACACAAATTCATTGAATACCGTCCATTGTATTTCTTTTCATTTTTTTTTTGTTCGTTGCAAATTACAAACAGGTATCATTTATACGGTTTCAAGGTTAAAACGCCGGTGTTTCAAGGAAAAGAACCGGCCCAATACACGTCGGGGAATACTATTGGCTTTACGTTCGTTAACATGTTGGGAAACGTAATTAAATAATCGCCACTTGATTTATACTATATAAAATACCGTACGATTACTTTATTATAGCTATTCTAATGAATTTATTTGCAAGTCTTTGATTTATTCATTGAGATTTGAATATCGACTAGGCTTTGTATGTGTAGAAAGGATGTATAATATATTTATAGAGAGTGGATTCAGTGTGGAATGATTTAGAAACGTAATATTTTTCAACGGCACCGTCATATTTACCGTAAGGTAAGTCACGACGAGCTAACGGTTTTTCAGTAGGTGTTAACAGAAGAACTCGACCAATTTGAATTCGCGTTATTGATCCTACGTATACTACACGTATATAAATGTTTCTGAAGATCACGAAAATGAGGATGTTCGTTGATTCATCATACGCTGGAATTGGGCATATCCTACGTGCCGCAGCCCTTGGCTATGATACCAGAATTGACTCATAGTTTAATCTAAATTGGAATAGACGACCTCCGCAAATATGAATAATATTCTTTTAGCACCGCAAAGAATGCGTGACGTAGCTGTCGCACAGTTTTCGAGCTTCTTTTCGCGAGGCTAGCGAGTTGTTCTACGAGTTGCTCGATGCCATCATGCCACATCGTTCAGGTTCAAGGTTACATTTCAAATGTGTAAGGACACGGACCCATAGCGACGTCCTGTCCAGCCTTCCACGCTCCTCTAGAAGCGCTTACGTAACGTTCGCACACAGTAAATCATAAGGCATGCACAGTGTGTGTGTGAGTGAGTGTGTACATGTATGAGCGTGGTCGAGTGTTTACATGGGTTCCGAGTGTTGCATGGAGCATCCGGCATCTTCTGTAACGGTCGGATAGGAGAGATAAGGCCTCGGCGGCATTAATCATTTGCGAACGGGTTGAAGACAATGCCCATGGACTCTGCTGCTGCTGCTGCTCCATGGTTTGGTTTGGTTTGGTTGGTTGCTGGCAGTGCGTTCGCTGCTGTTGCTGTTACATAACGCGACACATTCGAGCGCGGCCAGGAACTTTCTAAAAGGGTTTTGTATTTATTAGTGATTGTTCTGGGAAAGGTTCATTGAACGCCGACACCGTATCACGGATATCTGTAAATGTTCTGATACCGAACGTATTCGATATATTCGCAGAGAGCGCGCGCTCTACCCCAAACGCTCTGCAGATTTTTTTTACGCCGCATGCATAATGCATGGTACACGGCATTACCATAGTCATTCCGAACGCCGCAGTAATTAGTTTATTAATAGAAATCGCAATTATTGCGTGCATTTTTATTCAATTATTACTGCGTGCTGATTTATCAGCCAAGGCGAGAAATTTCAAATAAACAATATTCAATTGGAATTTGCACAAAACCAGTTTCAAAGTTAATTTTAATAGCACCTCATATATATAATAACAGTATTCGAGGAATGGTAATTAACATTATAATAATAACAATAATTATTGAAAAAAAAAACATAATAAAATAACAAAAAAATACAACAAAAAATCCATTGCAGGAAAGTGCTATTTTTTACCCCGAATATAATATTTTTCGTTTTAATTCACCCAAATGTAGTAAATTATTATAATTAGGGTAGATATACATTATTACATTACTTGCAGCACTTTAAATATATTTTATTAATAATTTATTTAGGTTAATTGCTTCATTAATATTATTACTGTATGTATTTGTTTTGTATTATTTTTATCTGTTAATATAACTGTGAAAATAAATATATTAAGTATAATTTAATTTATTTCATATACGATTTTTAAATCAATTTTATTCTTTTCCGAGCGACAAAACAGTACATTCTCATTATTGAACTCCTCCAAACCATGATATCATTGGGTGCGTTTCAGTTTTTCTAAATAATTGTCCCATACATTTAAAAATGATAACTAATTAATTATTTAAAGAACTTTCCACTTATAAATAATTATTATATAAGTATACGGAAATATAAACTGATATGAAATCTCCCTTATATTTTTTATCCAATTATTAATTAATACAAAAATGTCTACCAATATTCAAAGAAAATCAATGAAAAATAATTCATAATACGAATTACAATGTTTTCTTTAAAAATACTTGCAAAGTAACAAGTAAAAAATATGCACTTCAAAATTGTTTATTTTGCTTAGTTTTAATAAGTTTAAGGGCGTATTCCACTTTTTTCTTGATATATTCCTAAGGTTACTCATCACTGATGTACATATGTACAATGACAATGATTCAGCAATTTTATTATCACTTAATTAGCTATATATTGCATAAACTATTAAAGGCTTTGAAATGCACCTAAATCATATTAAAAATTGATTTGATTATCCAATAAGTTTGTTAATCAGCAATGTACAAACAGCCTGTACAACCCCTTTTGCATATATGCAAACCAAAATCGATATCCGCTTTCGGATTCTACAACATAAACATTTTAACGAGGATCCGTTGATATTACCATAACTATTTTCGTACTTACTACTATCTCCGGTCGCAGCTCAGAAAGCGTCCTGTTTCCTACTGTTTTCTGGCCATATTTATTAGCCGGAAAATTGGTATACACGAAATGAGCTCGGTTCGCAGGAATCCTCGGAGAAACGTTTCCAGGGACCGGAGGGGTACATTTTCACCGTACACTTTTCATATTTATTTGATACGGTTGCACACACACACATACAATCTGCTTTCAAATATATATATATATATATACATAGCAGAACGGTAATTTGTATTCTTTCAAATTCATTAAAATAATTCATACAATTTATTCAATACGATAATCCCAATAATAATAATAATATGTTCCAAGATCAAACATTCTCCATTGATAGTAGTGATTACTGTAAATATGTGAGAATTAATAACTAACTACTGTAATAAGAATTTCTTGTAAATTATATGCATACCATAATAGATAATTATAAGTAGGCTTATATTTCTTTAAATTATTGTCAATTTAATCCATAATTAGATAGATATTACTATTTAAAATATAAATACTTAATTTATGAGTAAATTATATAAAATATTATTTATCAGTTAAACAATAGCAACAATTATGTGGCAAATCCTTTAAATTCTTCAAGTTTCCTATTAAATGTCAATTAAAATAATTTTATTTAATTAAGAAATATAATAATAATTTTTATTTTTAATTATGAAATATTGAAACAATGGAATCAGATAATTTATTAAATTATTATAAAGGCTATTTGGATATATAAAAGTGTTTCTCAATGTCGGTACCTATTTTTGGTTGCATTTCTTCTATGGTTGCGAAATTATAGTTGTGACCTTGTCTCAAAGCGTTAACAATTATTTCGCAGTAGAATTATAAAAATATATTATAAACTTATTTTGAAAGCCAAAAAATCATAATTCAAATAAACCCATAACTCGCTATACGGCCGCTCTTTATACGGTATTTCGCTATAACGGCCCTCTTCAATTAAGGCATGTTTTCGATATACGGCCTAAAATGTTTCGCTATAACGACAAAAATAACTTTTTCCATGTCGTTATATCTACATGCTGCCAATCTTGCGCAAGCGCAATCTTTGATTCCATATACGGCTTTTCGCTTTGCGGCCAAGTTTAGTGGATCGTATCTAGGCCGTAAAGGTTTGAATGCAATTAAAATGTTCATATTCATTTCACTTAATTTTAAATGATAACATTTTAATATTTTTTTTCTTTTACTACTTTATCTTTGGTAGGTCAATATTCTTATTTAATTACTAATTAATTATTAAATTTTAATGTGACTATTATACATTATAAACTTAATACACAAGATTTTATTAAAAAATACTCTCTACATATGAGATATTGTATATCTAGGTTATATCAATATATGTACTATAATTATAACTTTATACTAAAACATATTACAGGAAACTTATATCCTGGATATGTGAAACAAGAAAAGATCGATTATTAAAAAAAATAACAAAAAGATAATGCGATTAAGTAATTATTTAGGTAATTTTATATTTGTTACAGTAATTTTTACTATTATTCTATAAATAACGTCTGAATCAGCGTTTTTCAATCTTTGTATAAGCATTTTGAATCAATTATTTATATTATAAAATTTAAAAATAAAGCTATCTTTAAAAATGTATCGCGAATAAATTTTGTGTTGAGATCGATAGTTTAAGAAGCGCTGATATCAAGTACAAATAGCACTCGATTTCCGCCGGCTCAATTTACGCCGATTCATAATAATGCCACTACGCAAATTCGCCCTTTAATTCCCCGATTTTCTCTATGCTAGACTGATTTTCGCGTCAGTGTTGACATATGGGTTTATTTTACGCCGATTCGATTTGTGCAGGCTTGTGTAGGAACGGGGTACCTAAATTACTTTCAAAACTAGATACACCTATACCTCGCTTTACGAAAGCGAAAAGCCGTATAAGGAATCAATTATTGCGCTTGCGCCAGATTGGCAACATGTATATATATCGACATCGAAAAAAAGTTTTTTTGCCGTTATAGCGAAACATTTAAGGCCGCAAATCGAAAACGTGCCTTAATTGAAGAGGACCTTTATAGCGAAATGCCGTATAAAGAGCGGCAGTATAGCGAGGTATAACATTACTACGAACAAGTTAAAATAGTTCACTTTATACTAATCAAACCTTTAACTAGTTTACTTTGAGTATTTAACGACAGTAATTGGAAAATACGTTTAATTGGCTAAACGGCCATCATACCTCTCAATAACGTCCAATAATAATTAACATTGATTTGATTCAATAAATTGAAATGTCGGATGCAAGAAATTCTAATTAGAATAGTTTTAATAACGTATTAAAAGCACGGATTCGCTGAATAAATACTTAATACTTAATTGCAATTATGGGATTTACGTAAATAGCATTTTTTACAAACACTTTTCCCATACTTGTGTTTTTGTCTTCCCTTTTGTGGCGTTACCAAAGCCTGCATAACGCCCGACGCGGAAACCAATTCGCTGTTAATTTCAATCTCAGGGGTGTGCAGGTAATTTACAGCTAATTTCAGCAGTTGGCGCACTTGTGCGGAAATTACTCTGTATTTTTTCAGCTGCTAATTAGAGAGGACTTTAAAGCGGTAGGGCAGATCTCTCGCACAGCAACCAGGCTCGACCAACCAACCACCCCCTACCCACAGAACTTGTAATTAACTTTTCATTACGGATTTTCTTGTGTTCCCTTTTTAACACTAGAATCATCATCTTCCGCAATCACTCAAAGTCACTAATATTGATGTTCAACCTTTATTAATATCGTGCGTATCATTTTTTTCTTTCTTTGTATTCAGATTATTACAATAGGCAAGTGGAATACAAATTATAGAGGCTGTTCCTCTATATCATTTGCATATAAAGAAATTGGCGTAATATAAAACCTAATATGCAATGCGCGTTATTATATTGCGCCGTTCGCCAATTGGAAGAATCGAATTAGAAAGTTGGTTACGGTACGAAAGAAATTTTGTAAATCCCAAAGGTCGCGCGCACTTTGACCTTAAAGCAGGCAGGATTCGATAGAAATTACAATAATAGCTTTATTGAAAATGATGAAAAAGAAAACTTCTGATCCTGTGGGACCAATACTTGTGATTACCAAAATAAGGTATAGTTTTCATGTGTATATTAATATAAACACATTATTTATAACAATATTATATTGATTATGTAGAATAAAGCAATATCTTGTTAATGCGGATAATCTATTAAGCCGAACTATTTGAAACTGGACTAATAGAGGCACTAAATTTTTACAACAATAAATGGAAAAAATAGAGACTCGAATATACACACATACCTCGCTTTACGGCCTAGATACGTTTCACGAAACTTGGCCGCAAAGCGAAAAGCTGTACAACGAATCAATAATTGCGCTTGCGCAATGGCAACATTTAGATATATCGACATTGAAAGAAACGTTTGTTTTGCCGTTATAGCGAAACATTGTAGGCCGTAAATCGAAACGGTGCCTTAATTGAAGAGGGTCGTTATAGCGAAATACCGTACAAAGAGCGGCCGTATAGCGAGGTATGGGTGTATAAAGGATTAAAAGCTATTATGTATGTATTTAAGAGATATTTAATGCTATTATTTTAGAATGTATTTTACTCCATACATATAAAGTTTTTTTTAGAAATTATAGTGATTCCGGACTGATCGAAGTCTATGTATTCAGCAAATAATATTACATGTATCAAGTAATGGATTAAAAAAAACTTGATTATTAATTTTTGGATATGAGTATGTTTCTAATGAAAAAACCTAAGGCACGTATGTTATTTACTTTGTAACACATATTGATAGTATTTATTTTAACTAATATGAAAAATCAAAGGTTGATTTTATAATTTATATTGATAAGTTATTTAAATAGATAATAAGTATATGTAAATATTTTTTTGGAATGTTCTTAATCACAAAAGCATTAAAAAAACATAATTTACAATAAAGAAAAGGATGACGATGAGAGGCTTTAAAAGTTAATGAAAAATAGTGTTATTACGTGCACAGCAGGATAAAATCTTCGAACTTTGCACGTCGTCGCTGAAAATTTTAGGCTCCAAAAATGAGAAATGATAAATGATTGAATCGTATGTCATATTTGATATTGCCCCGGCCGTTGCGCTAATGGCTTTTATATGAAATATAAATGTCTTTTTAACGTGTGGTTGTGAGTGAAAGATTGCATCCAGATGAAAAAAAAACAAACTAGATGCGCAGTGATATTTCCAAACATACAATGTTTTTTTGTTTGCTTTTTCTGTATTGTCGTTGTTACAGCAATCTGTAATTAATTACGAGAAAATTGGATTTGCAATCTCACAAAGGCTGTGTACAAATAGAGTAAAATGAATTATTGTAAACGAGCGTTCGGTAGATTGAAAGAAAACATTTTATTTCGTTTTATTTCAATGGCGAAATTAATTAAATTTAAATGTTTTATTTTCCTTGTAATTAAAGTGCTTGTAAATTTGTTGGGATAAAAGCGAACTTTAATGTGAGTATTGTAATTAAAACTATAAGTATTGCAAATTCACGAAATCCTTGGAAGAGTTTTAATTATGTATGAGCGCAGTTATTATATTAAAGGACTAGTAGGAATTAATTTGAAATTTCATTTGCATCCATCCGCGATGTACTTTTCCTATGTCCCAAGTTTAATGTTGTCCCGCGCATAATAAACGAAAGCAATATCCTTGATGCAGTAAATATATATACATATAGCCCCGCCGAAGGATTTTAATAGAGAAAGGACGATGCGCTGTTTACACAAAGCAATTCAATTGGGAATTAAGTTAGAAGCGCACTTACCCAGGACGAGCACGGATGATGAAAAAACAAGAGGAAAGAAAAAAATCAACAGCACAAGGTTTCATTGCTTCCAACAATAAAGAAGAAAGATCCAGGATGCAAAAATACTGCATCCTTGACATTTTTTCCCTCTATTATCGCCGCTTCTTCCCATTTGCGAAGCCTCAAAAATAAAGTGAAATCCTTTGAGGAGGAGGCGAAAACTTCTTCGGTTACATTTTTTTTTCATACGTGCGCACTTTTTGTATTCACACATTATTTTTTTTCGATCTCTTCGCGAGTTTTCGCCCAAGGTGTCTGTGACACGGTTCCGTTGGGCCGCATCGGGCATACAAACAGCGTTTTAAAATATATTTCGAACTGCAAAACTTTCCGAGAACAATTTAAATTCGCCGCGCCTCGAATAAATCCTATTATCCAGGCATTAAACTCAAAAACGAATAAAATTTTACGTGCATCCTTCGCGTAAATACCAACCGCAGCACAGGGCGGGAGCTGCAGGAGCCTCCGACGCTACTGCAAACTTACCGAATTACTAATAAAACTAATTATAAACAAACTGCAGAATAAAACAGCATAATGAGAATGTCTGAAGTTGTCATGGCTGGCTGTAAGAGAGTCGTATAACTTTCTAGGGTGCAACAACTGGGATGCATCCTTCTTCATATAATCTTTTTTACGTTCAAATTACTATATATTTGCTTCTTTACATCCATTTAATGTGTTTATTCAGTATTCTAACTTTAGTTTTAAATTGATAACAAGATGGCGCTACTTCTTTGAGAGAATTGGACATTATTGCCAATTAACCCTTTACTTATAAGACTTATAAGTCCCGTCAGTTTTCTCATTGTACTGTATTAAATTAAACGTTTTGTACCTTCTAAAGTTCGTTCCTCAATTGTTGGATGAAATAACAAGCTTATTTCTCTTTGTGAGCTTGCTAGAGGCAGTATATAAAATAATGTAAGTCTAAGATGGATGTACAAACGATTGAATATCATCCAAGTATTTGCATATTGAAAGTTATTATTAATTATATATAATGTACTGTTGATATGTCATGAACTTTATAGGCCTATATTATAAAATTATATACTATTCATGGTTGGAACTTTCCAGTCCCTTCATGTCTTATGTGTGGAAATATATAGATAGAAATTATCTGCTTTCTCAATATAAGTTAATATTAAATATTAACTACTTATTATTAATAGTGCAAATTACTACTATTTTTTTTGAATAAGGACAGAAAGACCTATGGTCTATAGTAGTGGTCCATAACTTTTGGGCCGCGGACCGATACTGGTATTTATTTTTATTGCATTGAGTGTATATTTATTAGTAGTAGTAGTTCTTGCTATAAATGTTATTATTATATTATTTATTAATTTCAAATATTACCACATAATATAATATTTATAGCAACTACAAAGTACAAAAAAGCATACAATACAATAACAAAACGATCATTGACCATAGGTCTTTCAGCCTTATATTATTATTACAAAAATGGTGTTCCGTAAAGACCTTTCGGGACTGCAATGTCTCAAATTATTTTCCATGTAATGAATGACCTTTGTGATGACTTATAATGAGAATTATACTATAAGTGCAAGTACCTAAGTTAAGTATTTGAAACAGCACAAATTTTATTAAAAAAAAGAAATTCTGCAAATAAAAGATTAAGTGCATAAATTTTATATGCTGACTTATTGGAAAGTCTGAAGTTACATACAATCATCTGTTGAGAATATTGTGATTTGTTGTGAAAAAACAAAATAGAGACAAAACAGAACATGATGTATGTAACAGTTTATAACACTTTGATATGCAAGCATTTTAACAATTTTTTGCTTTTGGTAAAACTGTTTAAATCCTTAAGAAAATTGAGAAAAGTCTGTTTTTCCTCAAGACGTGATTAACTGTAATAATTAAGGCAATAAATTTCTATTAATAGAAATGTCCGGACGACGGTATTATCGTGGAAAACTTTTTCAAACTCGTTGCTCAGGTAAAAATGCAGCGGAGTAGAAGGTGGAAATAATAATAATGAATTATAGAATGAAGTGACTAAAGTTGGATCAAAAGTTACGCGGGTCGGTGTAGAAATAAAATGAAAATAACCGAAGAAGTCTTGTAAATTATGCATGGCTCTGCAAACACCCTACGGATATCCACTCCGAAATAGCGAAAGGGTAAGGAAACAGGCTACGAATATCATCCGAACTTATTTAAATATGATTACAAAAGTGCTGTGCGGTAATGGTGATATCGATCGAAGAGCGTCCATTCTGAGCCGTGTTATTTAAACATAAAAGTAGATTGAACAGAAGTTCGTTTAAATTAATGATTCATTGCGAATTATGATAGAAATTTCAATATAATATAACTTCATTGATAATTTTTCTATTAACTTTTTTAAGGAACGAAAGTTGCTAATAAATTATTTTTAAAAAAATGATGAGAAATAGTAATAATGAAGAATAATAAATACAGAATATTTCAATTTATGTAATTTTATTATTTATATCAATAAATTTTATTGTTATTAAGAATTCATACTTTATATTCACTAAAATAACTCGATCACCATTAACAATTCAAATTATTAATTATTAATGAAACCCGAAACTAAATATTTATAGGTTTACATGTTTATTATCGTAAATTATTTGGATTGGTACGAAATCATCAAATTTAAAATGATAGAATGGTATAATTTAGAATAAGCTGAACAAGATGGTGAAATTATAGTTAAGAGTATGAACTTAAAAGATGTAAGAACGATATTCCATAGAAAGTTAAATTATCGTGACGGCCGGTTGATGCCGTTTTTTCTTTATTTCCCTTTCTTTCACGTTTATGCGATTATGATCTTTCCCTGAAATACCGCGGAAATGATTGGTAATCGAGGTCAAGTTCTCGTATAAGAAGGATGAGAGTTGCCCGAAGCGCTTCGCTTTATTATTGAAATGAGCATTTCCGGCCGCAGTCTCAGGTCCGAGAGATCCGGAAGGAGGAAAAGAGAAGAAAGAAACAACGAATCTATCGCTTGTGAAGTATACAAACAATGACTGGGAATATTAAAAATGCATGCTGCATTGATACCATCCGTTGCATTCAGATCGATGTTCGGGAAGGTGGATGGCCGAGACACGTGGAGAGATTTAGGCTGAGTGAAAAGAAAAGAGGATTATCCAAGGGAAAAAAATCCTTTCCAGTTTCAAATACTCGTCGTCTTGTGTGTATATATGCATCCCTTTGTTTCAGTATTAATTTATTTCGCAACCACTAACTCAGAGCAAAAGCAGACTATTTCCGTATGTTCATGTTCTCACATTTCTTTCGCCGACCCCTCTTCCTCTGGAACTGCTATTGCTGGAAGAACGTAGTCGGATTCATCATTTAAGGCACCCATTTTCTTCACTTCCGATTCCTCAATCCACTTTCCACCCTTACTTCGAAGGAGTCTAAATGTTTTCACGCCAAATTGCAAACTACATAATGTATGACTCTTCATCACTGCTCTCATTTCATTAACAGGTTTTATATTGCTAACGTTATAAATTAAATTAATTCAATCTACTATTCATTATAATAAGTATATTTATTGCAACAATAATAATATACAAAATAGAAAATTAAACAATAATAAATTAAAACAAAGGACTAATTATCATATGTATTTTGTCTTATTATTATTATCAAATCTGTAACACTTTTTGGCCACTAGATTATTATAAAAACGCTAATGAAATTATTTTAATCTTAAAAGATTTTATTATTTAAATAGAGATTATTTGAACTTTAAGATAAAAATAAAACATATATTTATAAAATCTTTGGACTATAACCTTGTTGTATGTATATTTAAATACATATTTAATTGGCAAACATTTCCACTTTGTTATTATTTATATTTTATAATTTTTATTATGTAGTTTTGGTATTTCTGGTCTTTAATTTGAAATCGCTCTAATTAAAATATCTATTTTACTAATTACTACATATTTGAATAGTATATAAATAATAACAACAAATAAGTTTATTTTTTAAACATAAAAATACGTATGTTCTAGGCATAATTTTGTTAATGTTTACAGCTTTCAATTATTATTTTACTTTATGCATAATCTTTAAAGTGCAGGCTTAACTTTATCAATATAATCAGTCTGGCACGGTTCCTTGTGCCGGGAATAAACCCATAACATCACAGTTTCTTCCTTAAAATCGTTATGCTTGAGAATTGATTATTTGATCTGCTCTTGTACACACTTTGATCCCACGGTATTCTGATTTTATTATTCTATTTATCATCTTAAATCTGTTAACGACTTTGTGGAATTAAGCTTAAAATCCCACCCTCCTCCGTTTCCTTTCACTCGGTGGGACAAGAAAGCCCTGCAAATGCCCTTTTTACGCCGGATGTGACACAATATAGGTCCCGTCGAGGGAATATGAGTAAAGGGAGACCATTCAACGTTCACTTTACAGTACGTTGTGTAAATGAAAGAAGTCTTAATTCGGGCAACTCGATCAGGTCAATTAGGTTTGAAGAGACGCCGCGCCCTCTGAAGTTAAAGGTTAACAATGTTGTAACTATCATTTGCCTTAGACAAATCCAATCAATTATCGTCGTAAAGTCTGAAGCCTCCGAGAGTGGGCAGCCAATAAAACTGACTGACATTTAAATACGAGATAAATTAATTTCTTCTTCGAGCTAAATTCGTGTCGAGTTCGAGCCAGCTGCTCCCTCAATTTGTGTATTGAGGACCAAAAGATTAATTTTGCAATTTACTTTTAAATAAACATTGCTACTAGGATACAAATTAAGGATGTTAGACTTAGAATAAACGAGCAATTCAAACTAAATCTTCATTTAATGCGACTAATAGTGTATATTTTTTTGCTGTTAAAAAAACATAATCATTTGAATAATAATTTAATTTCAACTTTAGCGTCCTAATTGATAAATAATAACAATATCTATTTGATAATATGTAAGTAACACAATTTCGAAAGTAAAGATGATAATGTAACTGTTCTAAATGTTCTTTTTCTTGAAATATAGGTTATCACCGTAATTAATATTTAGAGTCTATAGTAAATTATTAAAGCAAAGCTAAAATATATTAACAAATAATAAATGTTGCATAACTTTTATGTAAGGCAATACACACTGAAAAAAACAACAATCAATATTATCGACAAACTTGTAAATATTATTGTTAAATATGAATCATGGATTCTTGATGAATTTCGTATTATTTTTTAATGATATCACTTAAACATAAACATCTCGATGAATCAAATCCATGGATTTACGTTGTTTACTGAAATTGACTACATACGGATTCCTTCCGGTTGCCTATTCCAACGTTTAGAATTTAAAAACAAAATAGAAATTCGAGGAATAGTGGAATAGTTCAAATGAAAAGAGAGAAAAGCAGCAACATTAAATATATCTCTTAGATCTAAATGATTATGCATTGTCTCACATAATATGTTCCAGGAGAATTGGACTACCTGAATAAAAGAGTGCGTGATAAAAATCGACTTGATTATGTGAACGTATATATTTTATATACCTGTTCAGTAGTGGCATTCATTAAAAAAAATATATGGCAACGCAAGCAGAATTAAAAACTTCATGCATTTTAATGAATGCATTTAATAGGCACTTCGTAAGAGCACCAGAGACGTACGTCACCGAGATGAAATTGAATATAATTGTTAAACTTGTAATTCATTAGTCGGGCATTTCGTAATTAATTAACCCACCGCGTTTTAATCAGAAATATGACACGATTATTTGTCAAAAAAAATGTATGCTATAACAACACCAAACATCATTTCATTTGATTTTTGCGCAGAACTTTGAGAGGGAGGAGACGTCCGTCGGTTTCATTAAATGGAATTTATTTGAATCGATAACAGTGAAACAATTAGTGTCCACGTTTTGTTTGGGGCGAAACCCGTTTAAAATTAATATCCACACCCCCCATTTTGGTATACAGCGTGCAACGGGACGACCATTGAGGGGGGAGATGTAGCGAAATCTCGTTGTCCTCCAGTCCAGCAATCGTGTCATCTTTATTCATGAGCGTATTAATTGCAGCTAAAGCAAAGAAACGGTTTCCTATGGATTTTATTCACTGTTAAATAAATTCTAATATTATTAATATGTATCTCGGCTTATTAAGTGCAATTTACAAAGGAAACCAGTGTACGCTTTTTCCTTTACTATCTCTCTCTCTGTCTCTGTCTTCATCCTCCTTTAACACCGACATCAATTAACTGGAGAAATTTCTACGGTTTCTGCTGCAAGCATTGAATGCAAGGAAACCGCGGCTCGAGTGAGCGAGTGAGAGGTCAAAGACCATCTATTCATTTACAACGTTTTATTTCTGCTAAATTGTTGTTTTTTTTTTTCTTTCCTTCTTCCTTCTTTCGCAATAAAGCGAATTGACAAACGAAGCAATCATAAAAGTAGTGCACTATATTAAAACATACCAGACTTCTATATATACAACCAATTGTCCAGTTAATAAACTTCCAATCCTGAAAAATATTGATTATCCAAATATTATTTATCTTGTATCTATAGCAAGCTATTGCTGCAAAGGGCTATTATATATATTATTTTTCGATTGTATTACTTAATATTATTTTTTTGTAGTTATTGCAATACATTTTATTGTTATAAATTTAGGTGTGTATTTTGTCCACTTTTACAGTACCAAGAACTCGTTAACTAATTAACAATACAATAGCATAAATATTTTGATTGAATATATACATCAACTCAAGTATTGATTGATATGCTAAACAATGTATGTTAGTAGAATTTTGTTTCTAATTACACTTTCCATAAATGACAAATTCTAATACGAAATGCCATTATATTAAATTATTTTAAATATTAAAAGTGTGACTCAACAACAAATTATTTAATAAAATGATGAAAATAAAAAAATATAGACTTAATTCCCAATTTGTTGCAATTAAAGATGTTTCTATTGTATGTAAAAAATATGTATTTTACATAATACTATTGTTAATTTATATGTAGTATAGTGGTAATATTTACTTACGTGAGGAATAAAATAAATGTTGTTTGTTATTAAAAAGCATTGATTAAAAAGACAATAAATAACATTTTCTTTTCTGAAAACCGTGTAGAAAAATTATAATGATAACTTTATATTTCTTAATTTTCACACACGTATCTAGCGAGAGCGAGTGAAAATTCTCTTCTATTTTACTCAGCGTTTCACTGTTCTGCTCTTGTCCATTAAGTTTTCATTTTAAATGCTTCAAAGAAAACAACAAAGGAATTGTATTGAAATTTCCTCCAGTGTAATTTAAAGCATACACAGTAAGAAAAAAGCGTACACAGGAGCACGTAAAAGTGTGTATATTTTATTAAATAAAATTCCAGAGATTTATACGTTTCAATTTCCGAGTAAAGCAGTTACGTAAAATTGCAAACACCACTCCATCGCTCCAGTAAGTGCAAAAAAGAACATAATGTCCCAAAAGAGGGAGAAATAGAAAAAGGAAAAACATATCCAATCTCAATTACCATCAATATATCGTTACGCAAGGAGCGGATTCGATTATAAAACTGGGATAATTATTGCACCGAAAATGTTCTTCGTGTGATTTGGATTCGAGCGAAGACCAGAATCAAAATTACGCAATTGCGTCATATCCGTAGGATCTTCATGCTCGGCGTCAATTAATGGTCTAGGGAGTTTATTTAATTACGCCTTATGAAGCGGATATGAGTTAATTAAATATGTAGACATGGGATCTAGAGGTGCACATGTACATATCATATCGAATCAAAACTTTGTTCAAAAACTGATTAGATTAGAAAGTTAATAATAAAAGCATATTTTCTTCGAATTTGCTTGAATCTGTTGACGTGGGTCAGACAATGGAAAAATCGAAAAGAAAAAGTAAGAACGGAGACAGAAATCGATTTAAATGCAATTATTTAGAATCGTGAAATTTCACGTCTAGACGTAATTAATTAGCAGCGTATTTTCTAGCAGGAAATAAGTAGATTTTAATTTCACTTCTGGCAAGTGAAAAGAACGACGACTTTGTTTTCGGTATATTTCTCTTCCACTTGGTACGTCGCCGATGCATTGCCATACATATTTAATGATCCACACACACCGAGGTGGGAATATTTTTGAATAATAATACGGAAACGGATGTCGGCTGAATGAAGAAAAAGAAAAAAAAAATGTTACGTGGACACAGAAGTTTAGAATTCCTTTTACCTAGATCTTCCATTTTTCTTTTTCCATTTCGTTTCTTTTTTCCTTTTTGGAATTTGCGACACAATGATGATACCATCGGAAAATTGTGCATATGATATCGATAAATGAAATCGAGCCGTGTAATCAAAGAAGGCAAAAATAATATGTGCGATTCGGTTCATCGGCATAAGTTGTTGCTGCACAATATTCGATATCGAGGCGAATGACCTTGTGCATATTCAGTATGCGAGAGGGTTAACTAATTATGGCAGTTTATAATATAGAGATTTAGTTCAAGTAACGGTAGATTTCTTGGCGTCTTGCATCGCGAAGTAGATATCCGCGAAACGAGATGCGGATTCGTGTTTTATACATATATATCATATAGGATGCTAGAATACACACAAACACATGTAGACGTATATTATTTTTTACGATTATTTCCATGTTTTAAGCCCAACTTTTAGACGTGGAACTTAACTGTTTTCGTCGGTGGAAACTGGTTTTGAATATATATACGTATCTTTTTTTCTCTCCTGAACTAACTACAAAATAAATATACAAGAGTGCCACGTCGAAGGAGACGAAGAAGAGAGTCGGCGTTTAAAGAATTTTCCACACTTACGTACGCACGCATACACGTACACACAAACATATAGAGGAGAAGAAAAACATGCAAACAGAACTCGTCGCAGATAAATGCATACAACAGGCAATTTTATATAAATTCGTAATTAGAAAGTCGGAAAAGTAGTTTAGGTGAATGCAATTGGAATGAAGGTTTTACCTGATAATCCTCGGACGTCGGCGAGGACGAGAGTTGCGGTCCAATATAGGAAAAGCACGGAGAATACTGACCCCAAGTAGCTGGAGCCACCCCGCATACACTTCATCTTATCACTTAGATCACAGTATTCCTACACAATATCTATGTATCTCTAGATAGGCATTACTCTAGTTATAATAATTATATCTATCTATAAAATGTATGTACTAGACGAAGTCTGAGGGAACTAAATACACATCACACGGCGCGGTGAGCACAACTAGTCTACGATGATGATGTATCCACAGGTAATTATACTCGAGTTTACGTAGTACGTACGACCTGTCTCGCAGTTGTCGGAACACGAAGGAGCTTTCAACGCGATCGCCGCTCGCAGACTGAGCGAATGCGTGCTTCGACGGTTGCCAGATAATAGAAACTTATTGGTGGCGCTTTGAGCGGTGCGCTCAGGTGGTTTACGCTACACCTGGTCAGGTAGAAGATTCTCCGGGGAAGGAAGGCTTGCTCGATACGAAAAATGCTATTATGATACTACCTGTTACGGATTACTCTTCTCCATTGTATTCACTACGACACGTACACACGCGAACGCACAGGGTTTCTTATCCAAGCACAAATCCCTCATTTTCCTGCCATTTACTGTTTATCATCAACCATTATCCAAAGTCAAATATTTATCGAACATTCTTCACAATGAAGAATGGAAATCACTTGTCCGTCCGATAAACATATAATCTACAAAAGAAGTGAATATAATATTAACTTTATGCATTACACATTTTTTTTAAAGTATAGATAATATTGTACAATAATGATTGTTTCTTATAAACAGAATCTACAGTGAAAATATCAAAACGAACTAAATTCTCATTGAGCAGAATAAAAATACATTTTAAGAATATAATATCTTCATTAACCACATTGGCTTTGAAGCACAATTAAATGTATTTTGTTATATATAGAAAATTGTGAGACGTACAAAAAAACTAATAGAAGTATATAAATATAAAACCCAATAAAAGCAAAACTTATGAAAATGAAAATGTTTTAATTCGATTGGAAAAATAAAAAAAATATAATCTGGCATAATTTATAAAGTATTACGCAGATGTAAAGAATATAGATGGATTTCTACGTAAAAATTCTGAAATAAAATAATAGACAATAAACTTTTTTAATTTCAATTTTAAATTTTAATAATCGAATTTCGTTGACTTGAGTCAGTTTATATTTTATTTAGTTTTTCAATTAATCTAGTTTCAAGCTGTCGGATCCGATTTTCCGAACTTTGGAGAAGTCCAAAAATGTGAAAGCATACTCTTACCATCAGCTATTAATTCTTTATCGTAAACTATTATAGTTAATATTTATGCAAATCAAAACTTCTCTTTCATCACAAAGTAATTTACAAAATAAATAATTGCACTAGTAACTTTATTTTTAAAGATAATTGTAATAATAAACAACATTTAATACATTCTCCATGCAAAAAAGCTATTACCGCATTCTTTTTGCAATTTTAAGGACATTTTTGAATAACAAATATATAAAAATATATAATAATTCTATTATATATAAAGTCAAATATTCATATAGAAGAATATAAAATCCCATGTTTTTGATGAAAAAAAAAACCATTTACAAAATATGTAATTATAATATATATTTTTGCATAACGTCTGGTTTTATTAACAATCTATTTTATAACAAAACATTCAGTAAATGGTTTAACGGTTGATAAATGATAAATTAATATTGGATAGCGCCCACTAGCGGTTTTCTCTTAATTGCTAATTAGATGTTAAATCTCATTGAAAGATCCAGTAAATTACATCGCTTCAGTCGGTTTGTTGTTAAGCTATTATCAAGAATAGTGATAGCTAAGTCATTTGGATGTTTTTCAAGCCTATTTTGGTATCTGCTACTATATTTCATAATGGCTTCCTCCATTGTTTCTATTTGAAGACCCTCGCGTATTCTCCTGTTTATAATAATTTTACTTTTTACATATTTTTCTTTATATAAATGTAATTGTATAATTAGGGTAGAAAGTATAGTTAACCAATGAGTGTTTAAAAAGTATACGTACGTTAGTTTATCAACTTTTATTTAAATAAAGTTCCATTCCATTTATTCCTAGTTAACACAAAACTAAATAATCTGAAGTTAAAATAAACATTAAATCAATGATCGGGTGCATAGTTATCTTATATGAAAAGTATTATGAACTAATTCTGTTTTAAATTAATGTTATTTAATTGTTTCTAAGTATGATTTTTTTTACTTAAATTTGATTTTTTTGTGTATAATTTATTTAATTTTCTGGTTATTGCAAAACATTTTCCCTATATATATATATTGGTTAAAGGATATGTCACATATATTATTGTTTAATCGACTGCATAATGTTGTGTGGAAATATTAAATTTCATGACGAAACATGTATTTATTATTGTTATTTTTAATGAATTCTTAAAAACATAGCTGTCAGCTTAATTTTAATTTGCAGCAATATTTTTCATGAAAATGAACAGAAATAGAATAATTTTTAAGTCATTGGATTTCCCATCATGTTTACGTGTAATTCAGATAATTAAATAAGTTCTAAGAACAAAAATTATGCAAATGCGTATTAAGTGAACAGTCAACGTGGTTGGCAAAGAACAATACTCATTATATGAATTTATAATTGATCAATATTGCGAGTATGTAGTATGTTATATTTTTAATTCTTTTATTTTTAATGTAGTTCATTTTTATTTTTAAATACAACTTTTAGCATAACTGTTTACAATAGTTACTTAAGGAATCTAATAAAGTCACTTTCTTAAATTATATTAAAATAGATTTGTATACATAAATTTCAATTATATTTGAAGAAAAAAATACTATAAAAGTAGTAACTTAATAATTGATTGTTGTTATCATATATTATTAGATTATTGTTAAGCTACTATTTTATGCTTTCTCTTAAATACTCTTCAATTTCAATAACTTTGTGAATTTTATGTATATTGGATAAATACAATAAAATGTATATTTATACTTTTTCATAACTTACCAAACTAATTCAAATTACAACTGCTGCTAAGTCTTCCTGCATTATATGTTATATTTACTAAGTATAGCAATTCCTAGTATCAGCTTTGATTAGTGAGTCCGGTTTGAAAAATTTAAAACAAACTTAATTTTGAAAAATAATAATAATTGTTTAATAATGATGAACTAAATTAGTCAGTTAGGTCTTATTCATCCTTTTTTGTTTATACTTATGTATGTATTATTGTTGTTGTTGCAATAAATCTTATTTATTATATTAAATTCTATTGAAAAAGTAATACATATTACCTTAATTTATGTAAAATTACATTTTTCAAAAACAATGATCCACTTATCCATCTAACGATACAACTTTGTTAACTGACAAATGTATATATATATATATGTATCCGTATATACTTGTACTAAAGAAGGGTAGGTTCAGCAGACAAATGAAGTTGCTATCGGGATTCCTGTGTATCCGACCATTTTCATTAATTTTTAAATGAAGTTTGCATGTTAATATCATTTATATTATTTTTTTGAGTCACATTACTTTGTTGTTACAAGGTTCACTTAAAATTTCTAAGTTATATAGCTTTGGAAACATTATTGAACGACGTATAATCTTTTTTTTTCAAAGTTGATTTAGTAGTTTAGTTTAGTTGATTAGGATTAAAATTTAATTGTATAGCACGAAAATATGGCGTATGTCAAATGGGATTGGTTGTCATATATCACAGTGCAAGTTTTCTAGACGTGTAGAAACTCCTACTATTGTTATGGTGAGAGCAGTAAGAATAGTTAAAATTTTAATTATACAAGTAGCTATTCCAATTCCAATTAAATTATCGTAAAATTATTGGAAATGTCTTGAATGCAAAACAATGGATACATAATCTTTATAGCAGTTTTAAATTGGTGATTTATATTTTTTTACATAAAAAGTCAATGTTTGTTTTTATAAAGATTGCCAATCCACATAGTTTAAATTACGTTATAAATACCATTCTAAATACTCTATTGGTGGTAAACAATATTTAATAAGAAGTATGTTAATGAAATTAAAAAAGTGTAATATATCTGACAACCAGCCCTTACTTTCTGTACTAAACACAGCTTAATGTGGTTTTGCCATGTACTGTTTGAAGTCGTGCTAATCGTTGACTGTAAATTCCATATAATTTTATAAATTATAGATAATTTCTTGCAGATTTTATGATTAATTGGTGCATATATTTATGAGACTTTTCAATTTAATGCAGCTTTGTTCTAAGAGTTTCAAAATGTATATAAAAAAATGAAAACAAGATAATTACGATACATCTCCAATAATTATTTGTCAATTATTATCCATCGAATTTATGCACTAAACCTTTGATACATTGTTAATTGGTTCATTTTTATACAAGAATATTAACTTTACAAGATTTTGTCGTAAAACGAATCAACTATTATGGGAATGTATTCTTTAAAGATACCACTCAATAAAACTACCGTGTTATGTGAGAATTTCCTCTTTTTAACCGTGTTATTAGACATATCGTGTAATTCAAATATAGTATTATTGAATTTAAAAAGAATAAATTTATTTCTGCAGACGATTGTACTTACATTTTTGTTTTTAAAGACGCATTGTTACTGATTATCCGGTGGGTGACCGTTCATAATCCCATTGGCCCAAGTTGACAATTGAGAAAAGGAGGTTACAAAATTCAAATAGCATTCCTTTCGAGCCAAAATAAACACACATTTAAACCATCACAAAGCAACTTTATTTTCGCTTTTAATAAAATTTGCTCCATTTAAACACGGTCAACGTTCCCACTTGATTCTCACAAACAACATCTTAATATTTCAATTCAAATTCTATTTTCTCTTTTCAGTTTAAATTTGTACTTATTTTTGTTAAACAAAACATTTGAGTCTAATATTTATTATTACAAATTATTACTTTTTTGTGCCTAATCAGCATTTTGTTCGTAAACATATGCATTTGTTTAAAGAACGTACTTGAATCTTCTTAATATTTCAAGGTAAATGCAATACTCTCCTGTAATGTTTTTATAAATTTGCATTAATATTGTTTAACAAAACCAGTCTATTATTTAATATTTTAGTCTTTAAAACCAAGGTCTATAGTCAGCGTTTATTGGTGATTAATAGGTTATATGTTGTTTTATTATTAACAAATTCTTATTTTTGCATTTGCATGTTGTATTTTGTTTGTAAATAATTACATTTTTTTTTCTGAATGCATATTATTTATCGTCTCCCTCAGACCGTTCTATTTATAGCCGAGTAATAACTTATCATCTCGCAAAGTTTCATTTTTCACGCGCTCCGTGCTCTTGCCTTTTGTTTTCCTTCAAAATAATATATTAAATTATAAATTGTTGCGATAATACATATTTACTTAGATTAAAAGAAAAAAAAATAAGGAAAACAGGAGAGCGATGACATCGACACGATTAAACAACGTCGTAGTTATAAATGGTGCAAATTGAATGACAAAACGTTGTCGTTATATTTTATGACAATTCTCATTTGAAGTAACAGAACATAGTACATTATTTAATAGAAGTACATAATTCATAATCACACGCATCGTCAGTAAGAATTAATATACCTAGTTAATATTACTTTATAAGTAAACAAAATATCATAATTTATTCATATTTGATATATTGATTGAAATATGTTGTCAATAGCCTATATCAATATGGATAAAATATGTTGAGACAAATAGTTATCATGGATAAAAACGATACTGGATACTCACTCAATACAATATGTATTTTTGTTTTTTTTGTTCAATTCTTATTGCAAAAGTTATTACTAAAGTTATTTGAGATATAAATGTATAATTTTAAAGACAATTATTAGTGTGCTCAGTAGCATAATGATGTTGTCTATAACCGACAATTTTGCAAACGTTTTATTTTCTAATTTAAAAATAAAATAATGTTTAAAGATAAAAACATTATGTCATAATTTGAAAGGGTTGAATGCTCATTGACAATTGTGGATGCTAACTGAGAAAATTGGTTACATGTATAAATGTTCGATTTTCGAAGATCACTCTGTCAAGGTTTTTTTTTTCAATTTTTACAGTAATTATAACAAATCCGTATTTGTCTTAATTGGGTATGTCGTGATGGATTGTTTTAACTTTTATCTTTAATTAGAGTTCTCATTAACAATTGTGCATGCAAACTGAGAAAATTGGTTACATG